>WBMV01005713.1:86130-109148 GCA_013396655.1 Campylorhamphus procurvoides
GTTGCTGAGCTGCAGGGATGCAGCTGCAAAAGGGAGTTTTTCCCTGGTTTATTGTGGGTTGGGAGGTAAAAAGACTTGGGCCCAGATGTTGCAAGAGTCATATTCCCAGCCTGTTGAGTGAAAGGGTTTTTCACCTGGGAGGGACGGATTGTCCCTTGGTTGCTTCGGTAAGGCATAGCAGAGTGGCTCAGGGGGTTTGGCTGGAAACAGCCGGGAATTAAATGAAAGGGATGCCTTTCGGATTAATTTACTCTGCATGTTTTGAAGCGGTGGTGCTTGGAAAAGAGCTCACATGGTATTCCTGAGGCCATGAGTTCATCCTAGCACAGGTCTTTTCTATCTGTTACTTATCAACACGTGTTGTACTCTTTTATACTTTATATACTCCTTTATATTCTGTACCCGAAAACCCTATAAGTAAAAGAACTCTTCTCTGCTTTACCCATATAAAGTTGTCTTGGAAAAGTTTTTTTTCCCCTTCCTTAAGGCAACACTGCAAATCTCTGCAGGACCTTCGCTTCATCTTGGGGGCCTCCCACGAGGTAACAGCTTCTTTCATGCCTCCCCCTGCTCTTACAGGGAGGTCTTTGCACCCCAATGGATCCCATGAGCTTCAAGGGGACAGCTCATAATAACCGTGGTCATCACCACGTATTCAGGGAATAATAGTTTTAAGTCCTCTCCCTGATCAGTGGGGTCCCTCCCTCTCCTTCTCCTCTTCTCCTGCACTGACCTTGATGTCTTCATTGTGATGTTGTTAATCAGTAGCTGTCAATTTCTAACTGCGCAACAACTTCTTAAATGTTTTCACACAGGGGCGTAACTTAATGGTTCAAAAGCAAGAAGTTATCCTCAGAGCTGGCCCTCATTGGCTCTGCTCTATATGATGGAGGGAAACTTCCATAGGCTTCCAACAGGAGCCAATCTTCCTCTTATTAAAAAAAACCTAATCAGAGAAACCTATGACAGTTTGATACAGGATTATTCAGCAAAAAATTTTACAGATACCAGGTACGGCTTCAAAACCAGTGAAATTGTGTCAGACTTAAAGATGTAATGAGCTGAATAATACAGAGATAATATTAGCAGCTCCATAGAGCTAGTTTTATTTATGAGTGGGATTTTCTAATGCATTTTCTAGCATTTTAAGTAAGATTATTATATAAGTCTAGATAAACTCTTGCTTATGAAATTCCAAGGCTGCAGAATGTTCTTAACCCCATTAAGAATAAAAAAAAATAAATTAAAAAAAAGAAAAAATAGAATAAGTACTCTGCAGTAATTTATTGTTACAAACCTGCATGGCACAGAGACTCATTAACTCCCACAGACATTGGTGAGAAATGAAACTGCTTAGATCCAGAAATTTTGATGGAATTTCAAGTACCTAAACAGAAAAAAAGCCATGACACTCTGTCTTTTACCAATGAGTCTTGCTAAATAAGAAGTGTGATGAGTTTTGAGGTCATCCAGTTTGCTTAAGTATGTTTCATGTTAAAGATCATTTTGTATGCCCATGAATCATTCGCTAACTTTCTATTTTCTCAGACAGAGTTCCCTTCTCAAAATTATTTTGCTGTGCAAATATCATGACTCCAGCTCATTATAATGTCATATAAGGAGTTTTCCTGAACAGCATACCCTATTCTGTAGAGTTTATTTATGGCCATCTCTCTGATGATGTCCATACTTCTGGACAATGTTTTCTTCAACACCTGAATTGTCTTCTTGACTCCATGTCTAAGACAGAACACACCATCTGTGTGATGCTTTACATCATTATTATAACTTTAACTGTAGAGTGTCTCAATTTTAAACAATTTGGAGAGGCAAAGACCTCAGACAGAAGTCTTCCTCTGATTCAATACCCTTGGTTCTGTCCAATATAGAGAGAGAGTGAGAGAGATCAAATACACAAAATTTTAAGTTTAAAAAAAAAAATCAGTCAAAGAAAACAAGCAAGCAACCAAACTCTTTGCCAAGAGGAATGTTAAACAATACTGATAAAACTGGGTTGAGCCAACCAAAAAATTCCCAAGCTCTCACCAACTGGGCCAAAACAAGATGCCAGCCAGCCTTCCCCTACCTGCTAAAACCTGGCAGGAATGGTTTGGAGAGTCTGCTACAGTGAGGCTGGAGTGCCAGCACAGGCAGTTGGAGCAAGGCTGCAGACCACTGGATGACTAATACTGGATCATGGGTAATTTCAAGAGTCTTTGTCACTTTCTAAGATGTTACAGCTGCCTGTTATGTCAGCACAGGTGGATCAATTATGGCCATCAGCAGAGGTGAATATCTTCAGCACCTGTGTGTGAATTGCCCTGATACCTCCTCTAAGGGAGTTATCAGAGGTGAGTCATTTGTGTAAGGACAAAGAAACAGCACACAGCTTGTAGCTTGTGGCAGGTGTACATGCCCTCAACAGCTGGATTGTCTGAGTCATCAGCATTCCAGTCTTTTCACACTTAGAGATACATTCTTCTCCTAGGATAATAGAGTACTACCTTTAAGTCCCTCCCCACAGTCTAAATTAGTAGGCATATTTGAGGAAAAGAGAAAAGAAAAGGTGGATACCAGAGTCTTTGTGTAACTCAGGACACAGGGACTGCCCAGTGACTGGATAGTCAATATTTGACTGCTTACTACTTGTTTGAAAAGTATAATTGTGCGAAAATTTCTCAGCTTATACATGAGATGTCATTGTCAGATCAGAACACTTCCCAGGTGTAGAAATATTTTCTGTGCTACCACTCACATACTGACTCTTCTACCTTTTTTTTTTTTATGTTTTTCTGATGTCTGAGAGGAAGCAATCCTGCAGTATATTACTTAATAATCATGCTGTAGGACATCTGTTCTTTGTATAAGTGGCACTATTATCTGTTTTATCTTTCCTCTGATATGTTAAGCTGAATGGTTCAGTGAAAAAGCTTAAACAGACCCTCCATCTTTGAATTGTCTTTAACATACTTAATTTTACTGTAATGTATTTCTACTAAAAGTATTCTTACTAATATTAAGAATGTGTGGGTGTTTGCAGGAATGTGGACTAACTCTCCCTCAATGCTTAGAGAGTAGGAGGAAAAACTATCTTCAACTTACAGCTGTTTCAGATTAAATGTTGGAGTTCTCCTGCAATCCAAAACAAAACCATTTCTGAGTGTGTTTTTTGAAAAATGATCTTACAGATTTCCCACCCACAGACGCTTAAATGTACAGAGGCAGCTACTGTGAAACTTCCAAAATGAAAACTAGGAAAAAATACTGTGAAATAAAGTCAAAAGTGAAAGCATTACCTGGATATGAGTGTGAAAATGCCTCCATTTGATAAGGAGATCAAGACGGTACTTGTCTGTAGAGAGGCCATATGTCATGCCTTTGACCCATGCACTCTGGAGTCTTACATTTCAACAAGTCTCTGTGAATGAGTAAATCATTATTCCAACAGGACTTTGGTATTGTGTCCTCTTGGGAATCTCTGCATTGAAAGCTTCCTTGCTTTTTTAAATTTCTTTCTGTATTTCCATTAACAGGTTGACTTAGAAAAGGCCTGATGGCAGTAGTAAAGGAAGCAGGAAAACCTTAAAAAAACTGAGATGTAGCAGAGTGAGTGTTGATGCAGTCCTTCCAATGCAGTCATAACTTGATATTGTCTGTCAATCTGGATGGGGTTTTTTTTATTTTTATATTGGGTCAAAAAGCTTTAGAAAAGATAAAGGTACCATGGAAGAATTCTGCTTTTCAAAAATCAGTTTTGATTCTTATGCAGAAGCAATTAAAGAGAGATAGAACAAAAAATGGAAAACTAAAAACAGAAAACTACAGTTACCATAAGAACCTCAAATTATAGAATTCAATAAAAGCTTAAAAGAATCAATTTATTTTCCAGAGAATCAAAACTGAGAGAATATATCAAACAAATATGTTAAAGAGTCTCCTACCTTGCTCCTAGTGCAGTAAAGAGAATTAAGGAAAATAGAGTTTTCCAATACATTTGTATACAAAATTTGCAATAGTTTGAGTTGATGAGAAACTTACCATAGGGTTGCCTATACTATGAGATTCCATGTTTATTCATACAGGTGATTTATTGTTTGGTAATGATGTGGCAGCACAGGTATAACTGAAAAATTATGAGTTAGAGTCTTTACCTGAAAGTCTTTCTAACATGTGACAGGGACAAATCACATCAGAAAATATCTGAAAAATATCACCACAGTTTTTCTATTCTCACTGTCCACTGAAGCTTGAAATCTAAACTGCATTTCTGACTTCTAAGGATAGATTTGGAGGGTCATATTTACAGTGAATTGCAACTTCATAAGGAAATGCACTACAGAAATAAAGGCTGGGATCACATATTTCCATTTGTACTCTCTACTTTCAACTACAATTCAGCTTGAGTAGGCATGTCTTTGTCTAATCAAAATCTCTACAACTGTGTGTTTCATACAACAGCAGTGACAATGTAACAACACCCTCCAGCCTTGAACTAATGACCTATAAAAATCTAAACCACCCTGCACTACCCTAATCAATTGTACTTGCTTCCAACATTGTCAAATAATTAGTCTTTTATTTCCCTTCTTCTTCATGAGAAAAACAGTATAGAAGCATGCTATGATAGGAATACGATTGATGAGAATTGATCTTAAATTTTCAAAACAGCACAAGCCTTCTTGTACTGCTGAACAAATTACTCGTGTTCTATTTAATATACTGGAGATGTGTTGCATCAGGCATGACATAAAATGTTTTTATTGGAGTTTAAGTAATTTTTAAATTTCTCTATCTAATGTCTGTATTTATAGGTTATATCAGAGCAGTTTTATTAACTTCTATTGATTTGATTAGCCAAAATTAATCTACTCACTCAATCCAGAGAGTATACTGAAAATCATCTTGATTACAGATAGATAAGCAGTGTAAATCTGCAAAAGCCTTCTATTCTGCACAAATTCTCCCTGCTGTCCCCCCAGCTGTAATCTCACAGTGGTACAATGTCTCATTATCTTCAATCACATCTGTTGACACTTACATTCCAAAAATAAAAAATACTTTCAAGGAAAAGAAGGTTTAGATTATGGATATTGCAGCAGGTGCTGGGAAGCCTACTGAGAGAAAACAGTGTCAAATCTATACAACATGAACACACAGCTTGCTGTTGCTTTGAGTAAAGACAATTTTATGGCAAAGCAAGGGCACAGGGGAACACATTCTAGAACAAATATGTAGAAGGGAAACAGAACGCAAAATAACACAGACAACCCAAAAAGTAGGAAAATGTCCAAAAAGTAGAAAATGTATTTCCATTGTTCAAGGCTTTAATGTCACGGGAAAAAAAAAAATTCTACCTGCAATCAGTCAAAGGCTGACTGATTTAGTAAAGAAATTTTCTAAGCTTCTTGAAATGCACAAATATTTGGGTACTACTTTTTTTTTTGTTTCTTTATAGACAGCAGGCTTATAAAAAGTACATTGGAAATATAAAAAAAATTATCCCCACAACTTCTAGTGTAAGACAGCATGAATGATGTTCAAAGCAACTGAGACTGGGGGATAAATATGGTGCATGTGTACAGAAAGCTTAAAAAGGAAAATCCAGGAAAGAACAACCAGTCTCACTTCAGAAGGTGGAAGAGGTCCTCACAGTAACTATTACCAGGCACATGAAGGAGTCTGGAAAAAGGCAATAAGTATTTAGCAAGAGGAAATTTTGCTTGACCAACTTGATTGCTTTGTATAATGAAATAACGTAGTAAGCAGATGAAGGGAAGAATGAGGGACTTTTGACATAGTCTCCCAATGACATCTTTTTTGTAAAATGGGTTGGATGGGTGGACCTTAAGTTGTATGAAAAACTGCTTAAACAGAGAAGTTCAAAGGATGGTGGTTAATGTCAATAATGAAGAATGGAGTCCCTCTAGAGTTAATACTGGGTTCAATACTATTTGATATCCCTATAAATGACCTTCATGACAGCAATGAATGCACTGTTATCTCATTTGCATGTAAAAACAACCTGAGGAGAGACCTAGATAGGAAGGAAGTAAAAAAATGGAAAATTAGGCCAGCAGAAACCACATAAGGTTCAAAAAAAAGAAATATAAAACTCTTGTGTCTGGGTCAGACTAATACTTAGTAGTTCATGAGAGATCTAATCATAGTCTTCCAGGACCTGCACTCTTCATAATTTGCACAGTGACAGAGAAAGAAGCAACAGACATGAAGTCATCTGAAGGCAAATGCCTGAAGTAACTGAATCTATATATATTAAAACAAACAAACAAGTAGCAATACCAAAACCTCAAAAACAAACAAAAAAGCCTGCACTAAAATAAAATTTGAGGACAATTTACTGTTGGGATAAAATGCCTGGAGAAGTCACAGAATCTCCCTCACTGGATAGACTTAATTTGGCTGATAGAGTAATGGATAGTAGTCCCTCTTTTTCTAACAGAAGGCTAGGTCAGATGATCTGCAGACGTCCCTTTCAAAGCTCATTTTCATGTTATTCTGTAATATTTGAGCTTCTATTTAGGCAACAACTTAAATGACAGGTACTGAGATAAGCCATACAAGTCCTCCTTCTCATATCTCTAAATATGACACTAAGAGCCCCCTCCCCCACCCAACTTTCTGTACTATGCACTATCAATTTAACACTGAGATGATTCCTTTTTCTCCTCATTCTATAAAACATCAACTCCTGAAATTGCAAAATTTTAAGTCAAAGTTCTGTTTTAGCTTATAAAGTCTCAAGTCCTTCGTCTTTGCTGAATTTTATCAAACATGTATTATATTCCATGTTGTAGATGTCTCTCATTGTAATTGCATTACCAGCAAGAAAGAAACAAATGGCATTGAGTGTTGAACATATGATTTTTTTTTAAGATTTCTTTTTTTAAATTTTAGCTGCATCTTCAGATTTTTTTCTGAAGAAGCTTAAATCCTCTCTAGGCCAGTTTCTAGCTAAAGGTGTTTTGTTATACTCACTGAGCAACATATTATGCTTAAAATGTACTAAAATATGCATTGCTTATTCCATTCTAAAATATTTCTTCCAATCTGAAGGATACAGTGTTACCTTCTGGGATTTTTTAAAATATTTTATGTTTAAAAAAACAAATTAAAAAAAAATTGCTTTTCATAGAGAGTTCATGTTCCAAAGTACTTATCTCAGATTTCAGGCTGATTTTATATAATTCTTGTGGGTACCAGTATGTTTCATCCTTATCTACAACATTAGTCTCATAGCAACTAATATAACTCAGAGGAGAAATAGTACAAGAATACAAAAAAAAAACAGATTAAAATGAAGAACAAAACTAAAGACACAAATGAAATAAACAGTACTATGGGGTACTCTAAAGACTTTATTGTCACTTGTGGATGTGACAATGTTACTATGGGAACTTCAGCTTTTGCATTTGACATGATTCAACTGTAACAAGTGGTGACTGAAAAATGAAAAGACCAACAACCAAAAAGATACTGTGGTTCTTTATTCTTTAAAAAGTAAAAAATCATTTCCATTTTGCATCATCCAACAGCTTGAAAAAGAATGTGGAAGAACTAGAGAAAGAATGAGAAATCCTGTATCTCCTGTCACATAGAATTCATTGTCAAAGAAAGTAAGTGATAAGGTTTATGTAAACTTAATTGCAATGGTTAAAATAATTTAAATTATCCAGTGGGCATATTTTTAACAAGGATCCATTAACCATATAAAATAGAGTCTGCAGAATCTGCACTTAAATCTTGAAAATTTTAGTCTTTTTTTGGAAACAGCTTTCACATAAATGAGGTCAAAATTTGGAGTGATACCTTGCAGCAGCAACATGCAGGATACTCCTGGATCCCCTATCTACGTAAAGACACAGTTGTATTTACAGCACTGTACACTGTATCTGAGAATCCTAGAAGATAGGATCTAAATTGTGTACCACTCAAGCTACACTCACTGTTCCTCACAGTAACAGCTCTTTCTGCTCTTACTCCCCTTATGGATAGCCGTTTCTCTCCAGTATGTGCAGTGACAGGAACCAAATATCTTTGCCTACCTGAACAGATTTTTCACTGATTCTGATAAGATTTGTCAGACTGTCTGCAATGACTGCTAGAAGAAAAGGCTATTTCCTCAACAGTAGATGACCACTGCATCTGCACATCATCACAGCAGCAGAAAGCTGGTGTTCTGATCAGGGTAAGATGAGTTAGTTTATTGCTTGAACAGCTTTTTTTAAGGAAAGATAAGGTGGAAAATTCAGAAGATCATCAGAAAGCAGCACTGTGTTCATATCTAAATGAGATTGAGGAGGTTTTGTTTAAGAAATGGTGGATTTGTCTTTGTAAATGTAGACACAACACAACAAAATATCTCAGACCTGCTTCTTTCAGCTGTGTCTGAGTTTTGATTTATGTCACTAAATGTAAAATTCTCACTACCTATAGATTTACTTTAGTAGTTACCATGCCCCATCCCATTCTTTTATTAAGAAAATGAACAATAGAAGCACAAAAGTGTATGTTTGAAGATAGACCATCAAAATCTGCATACTATTGTGATGAAATTTATGCAATGCTGACACCCAGGTGAATCTTCCTTTTAACTTGATAGAAAAGTGTGGTCTAATATTGACTTCCTGTATGTTGTGTTAGATGGCAAAAATTATGAAGAGGCTTAATTGACGCAAACTGACAAAACACTTCAGCAAAATAATAACTTAATTTGCTTAGTTCTGCCCCTAATATTTCTCAGCTAGATCTAGGTCTGAAAAGTACAGGAGAATTTGCATTTGTCCACAACAGTGTCAAGCAATTAAACTGTACTTTATTACTTATAGTGTAGTTTCTTAGTAATTCTTAAGCAACTCACTTGAAAATTACTATTTTTGAGTCTGATTTCTCTGGAGCTACTGCCAGTGCCATCTGCTGAGGCCAGATCAGAGGATGAAACACACTAACGTCAGTGCCTGTTTTGTCATTTCTCAAGAGACCACGATTTTCTTCTCACTCAGATTTCACAGCCCATATCCCTCTCTATTTTATCTAGTATCTGACCCTTTCATGTTAGTAGCACAGTTTTCCACATCACTGGACTGACATACACCCTGTAATGAATTGACTATGATTCTGAGCTTGGTTAAACAGTAGAAACAACACAGACCTTTAGTAAGCAATTGTTGCTGCAGAATAGCATACTGTACTTACTGCCAGGAACAGACAGACAATTTTCTGACTGATTGGAAAAGCTATAAGGAAAAAATCTGAAGGCCTGTCACATCTGCACGTTTTCTTTCTTAGTTGTTCATGTACAGTTTAACATCTACATGTATCTTCCAGTGCCTCAGCGAGCAGAGCTAGAGTAAATTGTTTAACTCAGTTCCTTTTTAAGTAGAATAGCACACTTGAGATTTTTGCAAAAGGAAATAGTGCAGTTTATGTGAGACTTCTTATCTCAGCAAACTAAATATATTCTCCAAATACTTTCTTCTTTCATACAATAAAATTGCTGCCTGTATGATTGTCCCTTTGTGCAAAATTGAATTTCACATTTGCCACTGTAGGAATCTTGCTGATAAGGTAGTGGCTGTGCTTAAAAACTTTCTGTGCTGGGTTTGTGTTATACAACTGCGTTTTCATGGTATTTATAGAAATTTAGAATTCCAAACTCAAATCAGTAGAAAAGCACAGTTTCCTGTCAAAAGTTTGGTCAGGGACATGTTTCACAGACTACAACACCTTATCACACTCTGACCTCACAGAAAATATGAAGGCAATTGTGAAGTAGAAATGGAATATTTGCTCAAGGAGTGTCTAGAAAAAGATGCTGGCAGTTAAGCATGGCTTTTGAAAATGTTTCATACAGCAAACTGAAGGATGTCAACATTTTGTTGCAAATATCTTATAAAAATGAATAATACTGTCTACAGGATTGCAACTGTAGGTTTCCATTAGATCCTTTAATTCATTAAAAACACAAAATAATGTTTTAAACTTATTTTTTTCCCTTGAGGTTCATTCAGTACTGCATCTTCTTCTGTTTCCTTTCTTTTGAGAAATTTAAATGATGTTTTTGTTTTTCTTTCTCAAGTTTGTTTCTTTTCACTCATAAATCCTGCAGAGAAATACTGTACAATAGGTATACTGCATCTACTCATACCAGTCCCCATTCAGGTTTTTAAAATAGTCAAATATTTGCTACAGTGTGTTGCTGGCATGTCGCTCATGGTGAGTTTCAAATAGATATGGCAAGGTTGCATAAAGACATGAATTTTATATAGGCATTATATCACATGGACACTACTCTGCATTTAAAGAATCTCCATGGACTCAATTAAGCCAACTTTATGAGACAGAAAGGGAAAATCTAAGAAAGAATATATGATACATAGTAGTTTGAGTAGTGGTATGTCTTGATTGCAGAAGTAATCCTATCAAATTCCACAGATTTGTTATGTCTGTCCACATATAGGGCTGATGCTATTAAGAAGCTACTAGGAAAGTATTCTTTATGTCTTGTCATAGTAAAAAAGAATAATCTTCTTGTCCAGAATACTTGAAATAAATAATAACAAGAGAAACAGCAGTTTGAATAAAATTTTGACATTCTAGAATAGATAATTATATCACAGGAACCCAGAGAGCTGGCTATGTAAAGATCTTTCACTAGCTCTAGTATTAGTCCCATTTTTCTTTCCCACCTTCCCCTGCCCAGTGCAAGAACCTGCTTTAATTCATACAAATCCACCACATTGTGGGCATTCTGAGCGAGGAGGATTGAAATACATTTCCTTGCTTTTTCAGACCATACTTAGACTATGTATCTGAAGTTCTTTAATGAAGATAAGGTTAATAGTAAAAGCAAAAATGATAACCTTTCCCGGTGAATCATCAAGAGACATAGGTTAATGCAGGTGCTCTTAATTCCTCTCTGGAAAAGATTGATTTTCTCCATTGGAAGTAAGGAGTGCTCTCCAGAAGGCACCCTGTGCCACTGTTGCTGACTAGAGTTAGGCATTATGACTGTGGACCAAACAATCATTTAAAAAAATTGCATTCTTCTTCATGAGATAAATGGGAAATATAATCATACATTTCATTAGAGTATTCTGATTGGAATAGGATGAAGTAGATCATGGTTACATACACCAAGCTCTCACTGCATTCTGACAAACCAAAATATAGACTGTGGCAATTCCAATATAAATGTATCAAAAGGCAGAGAGACAAGAAGAGGTCATACTGATCTTCTCCAGAGTATAAGGAAGGCTAGGAGTAAAAATATTTGAAAAACAAAGACAGCAGGCAACAGACACAGGGACACATAGTGAAAGAATAGACTCTGGTACTGAAATATTAAACAAACAAACAAAAAAATCAAGAAATGCTGTATAATAAAATGTTTGTGCGTTTTGAAGTAAAGAAAATCATTTACATGGATGTGTAGGTTACCTGTGTAGGTTTGGTCCTGATCCTTCATTCATGTAATGTGCATGACTGAAAATAAATTATGCAGAAGAGCTGTAGTCTGGTGGAATTATCTTTTGATGTTGCTTTTGTTGAAGATTTTGGTCAAAAAGTTTCTGTAGGAATAATGCATACATAAATAATCTAATAATTTTAGTGTTAATGGCAGAAAGCATTTTCACCGTACATCTTTGAAACTACTTAACTATTATTATGTAAAAAATATTTAGTACTCAAAAAATAGCATATGCATATATTTGGGATTTTGTATTTGGGTCAAACATTTCATATTTATTGGTTTAGAAGATCTCAACTGCAGATTCATTTCTCACTTTTCTCTTTTTGAAGTGAATTCTGATGTTCACTCAGCTGCTGTAGTTAGGGAGCAGCACTACAGTCTGGAGTAATAGTTCAGTTAATAGTTTATGTCAATGGCTTTTGCAATTATATTGTTTGAATATTTACTGACTGAATTTCAAGTACAAAATACCAAGGACCAATAGTCATCTTGTCAATGGTCAAACTACAGGCTTTAGATTAAAATAAAAATTAAAAAAAAATAGCCATGCAACAAATAGTTTAGCCTCTGACAAATATGTTTCTCCTTTATCTGCCTAAGGAAAAAAATATATAAAAGACAAACAATTTAGAATCAGCAACATGTAATGTCAGTAAGTTGTAGCTTATCATATAAGTCCTTCTCTCCAATATGCCAATGCAGCGCTTTTATTTTAATGGCATTTAAATAGTGAAGGTGAAAGCATGGAAGGAATGAAGCAGTGAAGAAATGGGAGTTCTACTCAGCAACATCTACCATGATATGTAGATAAGCACTAAGCACTGCAGTGTACTGTTTAAAGTTACTGAATAATGCCAACTCTTCCATATATTTTACAAAAATCACACAATAAAACCATACTTTTGTTAACTTTCTGTGAATCCACTGATAATATAGAAAATATGAACTAGCAAACCCCACAGGAAGGAGTAATCTGAGCAGACATCTTAAATCTTAAATGTTTTTGTGTGTGATTCTATGTTCTCTTTGCTGCCAATGCAAAGATCACGTGTAAATTTCTCAGCACAAAATAAATATTTTATCTAACAACAAATTTGTAAAATTGAAAACAAAATATAATTGTTTTTTTGCATTAACTGCAGACAAAGTCAAAAGTAGTTAGCTTAGACATAAAATTACTGTAGATATCTAAGTAGGGATGGAATACCACTATAACCACGTTCAACATGTGTGAATCCACTTCTGATGTTGCAGTACTATAGGTATATAGTGAACATCTTAATTTTGTTATGTCGCCACTGTTGGCATAAATTCATAATTCAAACTGCATACCTGGTTTACATTACAAATTTAGTTTTAAATTAATTTTAAATTTTTCTACTAATTAATTACAATGCCTCGGGTCTTCCTTTCTTGCTTCCTTGAACCACAAATGATAAAACTAATATTTTCCTGATTTTTTTTTTTTTTTAGGAAAACAGAATCCCCACTGAGAGTAACAGGCAAAAGCAGAAGGATAAAAGGGAAGTGGCATACAATCTCTTATTTTTTTTTTCCTTAGTAGGGCATAAGACAAACTTTCTTTTGCTACAAACTAGTAAAAAAAAAACCCTAAAACAAGGCAAAAAGAAACTAATGGTGGTTTCCTTCTAGACTTAAAGCACAGATGAGAATAAACTTAACTGTCATCATAGGTACTTAACGGGTTTTTTTTCTGGAATTTTTATTAAAGAAATCATTAACCACAATAATATTCCATACTGCTCTATCACAGGGTAGATGTTAATCTTCATGCTTTATTGCATTGATCACATTGTTCACAATGCAATTGCCTTTCATGGTGTGGAAATACTTACTATGCAGAAATATAAATACATAACATTTCCCAAAATTTTACAGTAACAGTCTGCTTCATAAGTAGTAACATTTTTAATTTTTCTTTTTTTCTACATTCTGTCACTGTTATATTTTCTACACACAACTGCATCTGTTTCACTTAATTCAGTCTAGGATCCTACCTCTAGAATTTAAATTGTTCCCACATCTCTGCTTTCTTGAAAGTGAAAAAGTTTTTGTTTGTACTATCTTTATCTTTCATTAGATCTCTATGATTTTTTTTTAGTAATCATAGAGAGCTACGATAATCTCACTGTAAAGTGGAGTAATATAGATGAATGCTTATAGCCTAAAAGCGACTCTTTTTTTACCCTTTGATTGGAAAAGATTCAACAATTATATATGAAGTAGATGTGTGGATGCATGTAAATGTGGAGGTGCAACCTCCAGTTTTTAAGTCTTACTCTATTACTAGACATGGGGAAACATCAAATACATAATGGGGTATATAGAAAGCCTGCAGTCCCTCCTCATTCATCTGAAATGAAGAATGCGCACAAAAACATGAAGGAGATCAGTGTTCAGTTATGCTCTGAGAACACACAAAAGACAGAAGTAAGATTTATTCCCCCTCTTGTAAGATTTACTTTTACAATAAAATCTTCAGCCTATAATACTCAATCAAAATGGAAACTCCCTTGAAAGGCAAGAGCTAGGTACTAATCTGCTAAATCAACACAGCATGAACTGTACTTCAAGTGCAACAGTGCCACTTATTTTCCTGCAGAATATGAAAAACACTCACAACTCACAAAGCCATCTCTGCAGGGAACAGTTATTTCATTTTTCTGCAGGATGACAAGGTGTATCCAGACAGGATACTCTCTTATAAGTAATGTGGGAATTTGCTGAATATGTGAATACAAAAGGAGTAATAGGCTTATTTGAACATGCTCAATTAAATTATAAAAATACCTACTACATGAACAATGTGAACAATATTTGACTTATATAGGAGGCTTGGTGTATTTCTCAATTAGAGTGAAGTAAAGATAAGGATTTTGCAAGGCTGATCAGTACGTTTCTAAAGTACAAAAGCTGAATTCTTGTACAATATATCCATCTGGTGACAATGCAAGTACTGAAGATGGTAATTAGGGCAAGGATCTACAACATGAGGCAGAACACAGACTAAAGAATTGGATTTCAATTCCAGAGAGCAAATGAAGCTAAAATATATACCCAGACCTCATAAGCAAGAACGGATTTTTTTTTACATGAATAGTAAGAAAATAGAATTTTTTTTCCAAAAATGCTCAGCTTTTTCAGCTCACTCTGATAAAACTAGGAGTTTCTAAATGATGACCCATGTAGGAAATGTGATCTTTACTTATAATCAGTTTTCAATGTTTATATGATTTAATTCAATTATGCAATGCCTGTTACAAAAGACCATTTATAACAGTGTTTAAAAGTTTTGTGTGTATTTTTAATTTTCAGTGCAAAATAAATAAATGGATAGGATACATTTTCAAAGAACATTTTTATCTTTTATGTACTATAGCCTGCTAACATTTCACATAAAACACCTGTAGAGGTGTTAGAGTTAAAAAAAAAAAAGTGTTAACTGCTGAATCTAAATCCATTTGCATAGAATTTTTAATTGATACAGTGAAAAAAACAAATCAAATCAATTAAATATGAAAATACAATTTCAAAGCCCTAGACAGCTCATGCTGAAATGGTCTAAAAACAGTTTTGGAAAAGAATGGTGTCGATCCCTGAGGTAGGACAGAAAATCAGAGCAGATGCTTTTATAAAAGTGTCAACATTCCTCCAGAGCTCGTAGTTAACAAGCTTGATTTTAGAGCAGAGGAGACAATCAATAAATAACTGGGGTTGCAAAAGCAGTTCAGAGCACAGAACAACGAATCTTTAGTCTAGAGAAGGGGTAGCAAAGATCAAAAAAGCAAGCCATTTCATTCGACCTAGATTTCAAAGCCATCACTAACAATAACGTGAATGTTATAAAGTACTGCACTCCGATCATATAGAAATCCTTTCCCCAGTATACTCCATGAGTACTAAGTCATTATTTCTTGGGGAACACACTATTTACTGGTAGCACAAAAATTCTTTACTAATTATCTCTCCATTCAGGAAAAAAAACACTATGTTTTAAAAGTTTATAGTTGTCTAGCTATATATTTACCCATTTTTTCCTATCATGAAAGATGACTTAGATTAAGAATTACAAAAAACACTATGTGTTAGGAACATCAGTCCCAAAATATTTGCAATTTCATGACATGGATCCTTTTAAAAATTCTAACAATAATGTTATAATGTGTATACAATAAAAAAGGATTTTTTTACAGTGGGAAAGATTCTAATTCTCATCTAGATCTTTTCACAATTTTTCACTCCACTGATTTCAATAAAAGTATGAATCTAGTGTAATTTTGTTAAAAACTGCATCTCCTGCATCAGAATATTTTGTCATATTAAGTCTACTTATATGAGTAATAGTAGAGTAAATACAAAATGTCAGAATCACATAGTAACATTAGAGAAGACTTTCATTTTAAATGTGACACTTGATAAAAAAAAAAAAAAAAGAAAAAAACCCAACCAAACCAACCAACCAACCAAAAAAAAACTACGAAAGAAACATGAGGACCTTTGAAAAATCGAGAGGAGAGGAGAGTAGAGGAGAGGAGAGGAGAGGAGNGCAGAGCTTAAAATAGTTGTGTAATTTTTTTTATTTTCTTTTATGCAACTATATATATTAGATATTTGAAGTGGAGGTATCTAATTCTTAAACTGTAGAATTTAACTGATATAAACATAAATAATGGTTTAAATCATAATCATGAGATATCATTGAATGTTTTGTAGTAGCAACCATAGTACTGTGTGCTGACCAGTTTATAAAGAAATCAAATAGAAAATTAATGTGCAGATACATGCAAATTTTTTTTACAGCAGATTTTCACTAACTTCGGAAGAATGTAATGCTTTTGCATGTTCCAGTTGTCTGAACTTCAGGACTGTTGAATCTCCTTTGCTATTATTCACTTTTCCCTTGATTGTCATATCCATATGAAATTTATAATATGGTATGGATGTTTGGCTTTCAGTTTGTAATGAAAACATTTATTTTTGTCTAGTTGGATGTTGAGACCTGTGTGGTTTGGCAGTGGCATCTGATTTGAATAGATTTAATAAGATTTAATCAATCAGTTTCATTTCATTAACAAGAAAAGGACAGAGAATCAGTCTGTGAAAACAAACAAATCACATAAATTTTAAATTAAGTATACTAAAACCAGTAATTTTCGCATAGCTACCATAAACAATAAAATTGCTTGTGTAAAAGTGCTCTTAGTCCTGCTTCTAAACTACTGAAAAACCATGCAGAAACCTATCATGCAGACCTACTTTCTTACAGCACCATGTGCTGCATTCTGCCATTTCAAAGGTGAATCTCATAGAGGGATGTAAGTTCTCTAACACAAATAACATTCTGTAATGTAGAATGACACCTGCTAATTAAAGACAAGTTTCAGTAAGGTAAGAATTATTAGTCAGGCTTTTAAAGATTTTCATTACAGATTGTGTCCTATTGTATGCACGTTAGATACACTTCTTAACAGTGGTGTATAGCAATAGTGTAATAAGACATCATTGGTAGGTATATATTTCTGGGGATGGTAAGTGTTATCCTCATGACAATGGATTCTGTATGCAGATGTTCCTTCTTTGTTTGTGTTATGAGAAAAAAACAAAACCAGAAAATAAAAATCTAAAAAACAAACAAACAAAACCCAATCAAACAAACAAAAACAAAAAAAAAACCAAAACCAAACCAGGTTAATGTTGTCTGTTATGAGTTAAAATAGCCCATTGTTAGAAATCCTTGGGAAAAGTGTTCATCATCCTCTAACTCAGTCTGGGGATTTGATTTGCATATCATGGTTTATTTGCACTTCAATCAATACGAGTTCTATTCTAAGGAAACTTCTAAGAAAGTCTATTTAGGAGGAAGTTGCTATTTTTTTCTTTTCTGTGGCAAAATCAGCAGTATGCCACGTGGTGACTTAATCATTACTTGTAGAATGATTGAGAAGTCTGAATTCCAAACCCAACCTTTCATTAAGGTTACTTGCATCTTGATTAAAAACCTATTTACACAACTGGATTTTTTTTTAAATGTTTGTATTAATATAAAAGTTCTCAAGGAGCCTTTAGATGTGGGTCCTGATTAATTCTTTTTGTTAGTAAAGTTGAAAGAACTTCTTCTCATGAGGAATCCTGGGTTTTGACACAGTAAATGACCTACTGCTTTATACAACATGGGTCAGACTGATAAAAATTTATGTAAAATAAGAGTTTGGAAATTAGTTTTTAAACACCTATTACTCAAAGTGCTAAAAATATTAAAAATTATTTTAAAATTTAAATCCTTAAATATAAATACACATTATTCTTTTTTTTTTTTACAATATTAGCATGTACTTCATAGAGCTGCAGAAATCAGTGCATAGCTCAGAAATAAAGTCTTAGTTGCAGTGACAGATAGATAAAAAAGCTGGACTTGTGGGAGGTGGTAAGTTGAGTTGACTAGTTTTAGTTCTGTTTAGATACGTCTGACAGATTGAGAACATATTTTTTTAAACTCAGGTTATAAAGGTCTCTTTTAGCAAATGGCTTTTGACTCTGTCCTTAACAGCACAGGGGGATCTGCAAAAGAAAAAAACTGGAGTCAACATATTCACAATCTCCATTATGGCATTTTAATGACTGTATGTTTTATTAGAATCACTGAGGTCACTGATGCATCGATAAATATGTTGCTATGATGCAATTTACTGCAATGGAGAAACAGCTGAGCAACCTTTGATAAAAAGGAGTAATGGGTAGCAAAAATAGTACAGCCAAGTTACTGCTCTTTCCTTAATTTAACTTGATATCAGCAGTTGGTGCTCTTGGTCCACACTTACACTATGTGCAGTTCAGGAGAATTATTTCAGAGTGATTTTAGTTATGCTGTTCAAAGCTGTTCAGTTCCTTTGCCACTGGGCACTGGACTTGGTGAATACCAAGTGTGGACCGTCTGCTTTAGTTTTCTCTAAATGGAGCCTAATTCACACAGCTGAAGTGTTCTCTGAGAACTAGACTGATATGATAACCTAGGATGTCAAGATTCATGTCAAAACCACAACTGTTCCAAACCAATATGATACAAATCTACAGATAATAGAATGAATTATACAACATTCAACATTTTTTTTTCCTGCACATATGTGATACTTCAAGAAAATTTCAAAAGTGTAAACCTAGTTGCAAAAAGTATTGTCAATATTCATGAACAATCCATCCATAAAGTTGTCTTAGGTTTCTAGGTTATGTTTTTGGGTGATGCTTTTTGTTTGTTTCTTTTTTTTGTTCTCCTCTAATGATTTACAAGATGTCATATTCTTAATTTTGGTCTTATTTACAAAATGTTTTTTCAACAGAGGCAACGTATCAGACTTTTCTTGCAAAGATTTTTTGGTTTTTTTAACAATTAGAGAAAATGGTTTAGTTTTAATTTAGGAAATTTCCAGATACTACTGGGTGAAAGAAACAGGCAGCTAACTCCTCCCACAGAAATCCAGTCATACCACTTAAATACAACAAGAAACACAACTTTGTTATTACAACATTTAATATCAAACATACTGGCAAACATCTAGTGATTCGTTTGTGTTGCTATCATTCTCGTTGACTGGTGTTGACTTTTCAATAACAAGTCATATTAGACTTTTTTTTTGTATCATATGCTAATTGATGCCACATACTATGACACAGCAAGATTGTAAAATATTGTCAAAATCATGTGACATTAGTTCAATTCCGCAGTAATCACATTTATTAAAAAAATACCAAAATTAGGTTATAATTGAGAGCTGACAAAAATTGTTTTCCTCTTGCTGGATTAGATACATGAAGAACACTTGGTGAATACCTTCAGGCTTTTCATTGAGAGTTTCTCCAAGTCACTGTACAAGTGACCTAACAGAGATTAAAGTCATGCTTCTTCTGCAGTCTTTCTGGTTTTGTGATCTCACATACTTGACTCTGTAATTAGAGGATTTCAAAGGAGAATGTCAAAGTGCTTCCTGCTGTAGTACCTTTCTTGTTCTATAGTCATCCAGTTCAAGAGTACTTTGAGGAAATATGCACAAATTAATATGCTCCTTGGTTTAATATATCTCTGAACAAATTCCAAGCAAGTTCTTAACCAATGAAAACTTTGCATTGACATCAATGAAAGCCATTTCTGTCCTTCCGGGAGAGACCAGGGTATTAGTTCTTTGACTTGATTGCTGTTGGGCTTTAAAACTAATCTCAGCATAGTACGGTTTACCTGAAATTAAGGCTGTTAGAAAGCAAGCTGACTATGTTGGATTCATTTATGTTTGTTGCTTAGAGTACAATGTTTTTAGCAATTTTCCCCCTAGACTTTCTAAATTTTAATAGAAAAACTTTAAAAAATAATAGATACATAATATCTCATAATCTTTAGAGAACGATTGATCACTCAGGAAGGCAATCAAATTTTTTTTTCCCATAATAAACAGTTTATACATTTGTTCTCTGCAGATTTGTATACTGAAGCCATTTAAAATTAGTCAAGAGCCATATATTTTTCTTCATTTTGATAACAAAAGCAGTTGTACACAGCTACCGCAACAGTCATCTATTCTATTATTGTCTGCTATAGAAACTGTTGCACCAAAGTACTGATGGAACTTTTTTTACAGTAACCTTTACAATTTTCTATAATTTGTCATCAAGTCTTTTTCTCGTATTTAGTCAACTTTTAGTACATCTGATTAGATCTAATATTCATTTTCTGACTCTCTCCTGTGCACTCCTTTCTTCTCTTACTTAAACTCCTATGTACGTATTTTTCTTGGGAATGGTAATTAATCACATAGTCATTCTTCCTATTTGTTCCTTTGCTACCACTACTATTCTGAATAATCATTGTAGCCTCTTTACCTAATGGTTCAAACAGTTTACCTTGGAATATTTTCATCAACACAATTAAATAGCATTTTAAAGTTACTTGAAATACCTAATTCTAAGGTTGTTTTAAAAGTTGAATTACAATGAGTAAAAATCTGTCAAATATATTTTCTGGGTAAATGAACAGCTATACCCAAAACTTCTATTCCTCTAAAAAAAATGATACTATATTTTGTTAAAAGGTTTTCACAAAATCACAGAATATGCCAAGTTGAAAGGGACCTACAAGGATCATCCAGTCCAGCTCCTGACCCTGCACAGGACCAACCCCAAGAATCACACCAGGTGCCTGAGAATATTGTCCAAACACTTCTTGAAATGTGACAGGCTTCCTGCTGTGACCACTTCCCTGGGGAGCCTGTTCCAGTGCCCAACCACCCTCTGGGTGAACAATCTTTTTTCAATATCCAACCTAAACCCTCTTGACACAACTTCAGGCCATTACCTCAGGTCCTGCCACTGGTCACCACAGAGATCAGTGCCTGCCCCTCCTCCTTCCCTCATGAGGAAGCTGTGGAGTGCACTGAGGTCTCCTCTCAGTCTCCCCTTCTCCAGGCTGGACAAACCAAGTGATCTCGGCCGCTCCTCGTATGGCTTCCCCTCAAGGCCCTTCACCATCTTTGTTGCCCTCCTTTGGATGCTCTCTAATGGCTTAATATCTTTCTTACATTGTGGTGCCCAAAACTGCATACAATATCCAAAGTGAGGCTGCACCAGTGCAGAGCAGAGCAGGACAATCTCCTCCCTTGACCGGCTGCTGATGCTGTGCCTGATGCCCCCCAGGACACAGTTGGCCCTCCACTATCTTTTTTTTTATATTTCACTATTGACTGTGGAAAATAAGAACAAAAATGCGAACACAACCCTCTCCCCCCCAAAAAAAAAAACAAACAAAAAAACAAATAAAAGCAAAACTCACATCCAGAGACAAGATTGGTAAATGAAGGAGAGACTAATAATTAAGCAAAATGTAATGCTATTAAGCTTCTTATTTTACTTTGAAATTTCAGTGTCAAATGTATTCATTTAACATGAAGTTGGCATTTTTTTAGCAGCTTCATTATGCATTTCTTGTGGAACCACTATTTACATACACTTTTTCACTTATAACCAAAGTTATGAAATCATAAAAAGGGAGCTATATAATTTTAAAGATGTCTTTTAGTAACAAAGTTATGGTTTATTATTAGTTTGCTGAGTATTGTACTGATTAAAAGAAAGACCCTTTGAAGAAAAGCAATAGACATCACAGTAATAGTGTACAAGAGCAACGTACAAGGTACAAGAAGAGGCTTTCATTCTTCTCAAGATGAGAATGGGAGTGGGACAAGCCACAGTGCAGGCAGACAGGAGAAGCATCCAAAGGACAGCAATCGCTCGTCTGGAACTGCTGAAAAGATGTCTTGGAGTGATACCGCATGACTGCAGCACTTTATCAAAGCAG
This sequence comes from Campylorhamphus procurvoides, assembly GCA_013396655.1. Classification (NCBI taxonomy): domain Eukaryota; kingdom Metazoa; phylum Chordata; class Aves; order Passeriformes; family Dendrocolaptidae; genus Campylorhamphus; species Campylorhamphus procurvoides. The sequence continues at coordinate 107,979 of WBMV01005713.1, forward strand.
GAAGCTAGAGGGACTCTTTCTTCCCCACAACTGACTCTCAAAACACGCCTGTTTACCAGCTTATATTCAAAACACGTTTGCTGTCTTGGTAGTGTCAGAAATCTGGTTTTGCAAGAGAGGCTTTGTAACAAGTCTGTGATTAACTAAGAGGCTCATTCTTAAAGAATAGGATCAAAGACCTATTTTGCTGTTCTAACATTATTAAAACCAGCCTTAACTGGAAACCTTAGTAATTCTGAATTCTGGCTGTTTTTTCAAGTCTTTTTTGAGCATTTTGGGTCTATTTTCTCCTAGGAATCTATAAAACTTGTGGGCTGTTCATACTAGAGGGTTTTTCATCAGGCTTTCACATGGGGAAAGTCTCATTTTGGAAGAAACATGTTATTTTTGCTTCCTAGGGGTGAGAAACAGATTGACTCAACAGAAACCCATTCTGTATTGCTGAAGAGTCCTCGGTGTGAAGGTAAATATCTCATACAAAAGGAAAACAAGACTGATATCTATTTCAGATACTCAACAACCTTATACACTAAAGTTGTAGAAGGTGCTCTGGACTTTTTTTAATACCTATAGAGACTTTTTGCTTTGGAAAATAGAAATCAAAGGAAAAAAAAATCCTTTTCAACTTTGAAATGCAGGGTTTGTTTTCTCCTTGAATTTTCTTTATGGTAAGCTATCAAACCTATTAACTGGTTTTCAGAATTCAGTAACTATTTAGGAAATGTTGAACTAGAGTAATGAAGTGATTGAACATCATAACTACATGAGTAATAAAGAAAAATTATAATTTCTGAATCTTTATTTGTTTTAGGCATCAATTGACATTTAAGCGTCTTTCCTAAACAACTCTGGAGATAAGTAAGCAGTGTGTAAAACAACCTATTAAATTAAATACATTCAAATATGACCCAAGCAAGTATTTCAGATCTAATCTAAATTACGACAAGCCTCACCACAGTGTTACTGAATTTAAAAAAAAAAAAAAACACAACAAAAAAAACATAAAACAAATACATATAAAGTGTAGATCTACCATTTTAATTCTAAATATAATTTTATTTAAAATATGACCTTTTATGTATTTTTTAATTCCCCCCCCCCCAAATACTCTGTTACTTTAAGATTATTATTTTCTTAGTTTCTCTGTTTATGTCTTAGTTTGGGTTGGGG
>WBMV01005713.1:109164-131285 GCA_013396655.1 Campylorhamphus procurvoides
GGGGGGGGGGGGAGTCAGAAGAGATTAACTTTCTGAGAAAGGTGAAAAATTCATGAAAGAAACAGCAGTTACTACTAAGTAAGAATACAGTCTTGAAACTTCAGAAAATCCAGAAAATGTTATGTAGAGGAAAAAATGAGTGCACCCATTGCAGCCACCTCCAGCTGCCTCAAAGGTTCCTTTTTCTAAGCCAGCCTAATTATTTTTGTTCTGTTTAAAACAGATCTAGTTTATGTAGATGCAAAACCATAATTTTTGCATGCAAAATGCATACAACATTTTAATTCAGTCTGACAGTATGTTGATTACAGTATTATATTGACAAAAAGAAATAATTTTTTTGTCCATTTTATAGATTTGCTCTTAATCATTATAATTTATTATTGTTATAGTTGTTATTTCAACAGAACCCAAACTTGTCTGGAGATGATGAAAAACACTGAAGATCACTTCAGATGTAAATGGGTTTAGAAGAGAAATTTATTAAAATACATAAACTTTTGCATAGAAAAAAATCAGAGTTTCTATATCAGGTAGATTGTACTAGAAATGTTTGAAAATATATTTCTCCCACACATTTTCTTTTTGTGTTTTTTCATAGTAGAACTCTAATTTTGTTTCTTACTAACTTGCATTCTCTGTATAGTTTCTTTCAAGGCCCTAGGAAAACGGTTTTCTCTCTACATTTTTGGGTTTGGCTATAAATCTGTTCACTGCTGCAAGTAGGTTCCCTTAACATCTCAAGAATCTCTCTCTTTTTTTCCTACTTTGTAAGAATCTTTTATTTTGGTCATAGCAAGGTTAAGAAAATAAATGTACAAAATAAAAACAATTACATGTAAGATAAAATTTAGCACTGCAGGAAATAAAGGAGAAGAATGGGTTTGAAAATTCTTCCTTTTCAGCAGCTCTCTCAAACACAAGGCTAGATTTTCACAAGTACCAAAAAAGTAGTGAAAGTACCAGTAAGTATTTTTCCATAAAGTCAAAAATCTTAGTTAGTCTCATAATGTTGTTTTGCAAATTGTTTTTTCAACTTTTATTCTGCTTCAGAAATAGAAGTAGAGAGGAAGTTTCTTTTAATGCAGAGCAAGAGGAAAACCCTCATTCCAACACATGATTTAGGATAATTTTTGACAGCTCATTGCCTCTATATTCTAAGTCAACTCCCTTGTGCCCTCCTATCATCAACATAAGTATTCACTGTGCTGAAAATGCCACAGGTATTAAGAGATAAAAAGTATTTACTTAAAAGAAAAAATTATGAAATAAGGTGAAATTGAGTTACACTATATAGAGTTCACTTTGAACCAGAATGAGACAATGATCCCTTCCACACCTCCCTTTGTCTCCTTTGGCAAACTTTGAGAAAAAAAAATGTGCAGATAAGTGATTTTGCTGATAGATAAATTTGCAAAACTCTGTTCAGTTGCAGTGATTTCTTTTGTTAGCAAAAAATAGATTTCTCTTGAGATAAAATTTCTTTTTTTCCCCCAACACTCAAGCTATTATCTCATCTGTTGAGCTATGTCCAGGGGCTTCTTTCATAATTTTCTTGTATTACTCATGCATGAGCCTAAAGCTGATTTTTATTGTTTATACACTATACAAAGAACATATGTCTCAGTCTGCCAAAGAGGAAGTGCAGAACACAATATGAAACAAGGATCAGCAATAAAAGCAAAGAATATGATGATGCAGGAAACTTATTGTCATGGAATTAATTCCTTTTGTGTAAAAATTGCCTGGATATTTGATTATGGTATCCATACACAAATGTTTCTACTAAAATCATTAGAAAAAAAATCTGAAGAGAGAGAGAAATTTTGAGTCAGAATTTTGGTGTCTGATTCTCTTATCCAGTGTATCTAACCTTATGGCACTTAAAATTCTATCTTTCTGCTGAGGCTTAAAGTTTTTTAAAAATTTAATGTTATGTTTATGACTATGTTCAGAAGTATCTAGTTTGGGAGAGTGCGAGAAAAGTGGTAACATACATATCCCTCCTAAACTGCAAGACATCCTTAGGTAAACAGATACACTACTAAGTTCTCAGAGGGACCCAGCCATGCTCAGAGTGAGAGTAACAAATTTCAGATAAAATTAGATCATTATGAATGGCTAATTGTGCTTATCTTTAGCCCATTGCTTTAACCATGAAGATATACTGACTTTTCTACAAAAGCACATTTTTTTCTATAGTTCAGTACAAAACCAATACTATAGAGTTGAAGTGTTTCCCTTCCAAAACTTATTTTTTTTTATTTCCCCTGAGCCAACCCTAAATCAGTATCTGATTGTACAAGAATACTGTGACCTTTTCCAGAAACATAACAGATAAATAGCTAGTAACCTCAATGTGAAAATATAAATTTGGGAATAAAATAAGGAAATTGAGTTTTGAAAAACCTCTGAATCTTCTCTTTGTGTTATAGAATCAATAGAGACTAGGCTCATTCACAGTTTTTTTTTTTCTTTTACAAAAATATCTGAAATTATTTTTAATGGCTTTGCAATTTGTGTTCAGACTGAAATGCAGGCACAACATTTAGCTTGAATGAAAACTTAATTCCAGTTTGCAAATATTATGAAATTGTTCAAAAATTTTTATGCAAAACTATCAGGTTTCTATGATGTATTATCAACACACTTTTAAAACCATCAGCAATCTAAGCATTTTTTTTCTTGAGTTAGCAATACAAAATCATTTATGATTGTTGCAGATATTGTAATGACAGTTCTCCACTAGGACATGACCAAAGTTTTGAAAATTTAATATAAGAAGTGGAATAGTACTGATGCTTCTAGAGCCAAATGTCTCATAGTATTATAAAATTAGATGCGTCCTCCACGGCTGATAAACCAGACTAGCAAAAAGCATTGTGTCTTTGATTTGTGGCTGAACATATTTATCTTGACATAAGTCGCAATGGACTTCTGAGCATTATTTGTGAAGATTACAGTTTATATTGGTTTGATGTATTTTGTTCTTTTTCCACTAACTCTAAGAATACGTGGATGAAGAACATGCATACAGCAAGAAAAGCAGTTATCACATTTTTATTGTTTTTTGTGGGTTTTTTTACTTCTCACAATTTCCATAGTTTGATAGGATTTATAAATCTGAATTTAAATTAGTTTTCATTTGCTGCACATCAACTAAAAAAAATAAAATTGTTAGGAAAATGGGACCTATTGAAAGGATGTGAAAGGATGTTGTGGAGGCTTTTGAGCTGTATATTCCAAGAGTTGATTAAATGCTACTGAGGTGGGGTTTTCTGATTTTTTGTTTGTGGTTGGTTTGTTTGTCTTTGTTGCTGTTTTGTTGTCATGGTGGTTTCTTTGGGTTTTTGATTTATTTTGTAAAGGTGAAAGATAGATAATAAGCAAAGAAATATTCTATAGAAATGGAAAAACTCTGCCCCTGCAATGCCAGTTAAGGAGTGTTTGGAGACCACTAAGAGCAGTTTGGAGAATCTGCCTAAATAAAAATCCAAGTCAGATAAAAATATTGATACTTGTTCATTTCAGTCTCAGAAGTGTTTTGCCAACTGGTAATTGGACCACTTTTCTAAATATTCAACCGTCAGGCACATTCAGTGCCCAGAGCTGTAATAATCTATGTGTAGGCAAATCCCCATGACTTTTGCTGAGATGTTTTCAAGACCATATAGTGTATGAGATATGGAACAGGGTTTTAACAGGACATTTCTTCTCCTTTTGATTGCCAAGAGATGCATAGAAAAGCAACATTGGTTAATATAAATAATTTGCATGGTAGTATTTGCAATTTTTATTAATTATATGAGCAAGTGTATTGAATTTATTTATTTACTCCCAGGCTCTGAAAATATCTTTATTTCATGCACGACTGGCTAATATGACAGAACATTCTCTGTTGGAAAATATGTATATGGGGCAAAGATATAATGTTAATTGAGCAATTGTTCTTTGATGGTTGGACCAATAATTAATAATAAAAAAAAAATGCTAGCATAGTCTTATGTATACTATCTGGTCCAATTCCTTTGGGACAATATTATTTTTGTTTATAACATTTAGAATTTTGTCCAGGTTTAACTTTATTCTCATCAGGGAAAAAAAAAATATTTGTGCAGTAGTGAATTTGGAATTTATTCCCCCTCCTCTCCCAGTATTAATAATATATAAGGGGAAGTTGAAGGCACAATGTGATGAACAGCAAGTTTACCACTGTCTTTAAATATCTTCATGTAATGAAACTTTTCAACAATATCCCTGCTGCCTGATTTATAATACTGGGAGTCACAAGTAATTCTTTCTGTCTTTCTGAAATGATACTCTTATAGCAGACAGTGCAAAGAACTTAGTGTATTTTGTCAAGGTCAGTGGAAAAAGTAACTGCCATAGTGTTAGTGTGGATTTCTTTCTGAAATGCCTTTTGGCACTGGTGACTGCTGGGAGGACTTCATGCCTGCCTGTACTTCATTTCATCTGCTAATACTGATCTGACAGTTCTTGACCTGTGGGTAATATGTGGTCCATCATCTCCTTACTTTTGTTAGTGAATTTCTACTCTATTTTCCTCTTTTTTTTTTTTTTTGGTGTCCACGTAGCTTTCTATAATTTATCTTGTTTCAGTGGAAACAGAATACTGCTGTAAGTGTGGCAGGTATCTCTTCATGCATTTTACCTCTGTTCTTTTTGAAATCCTTCTAGCTTGTTCACAACACAAAACTGAATCCTTTTTCAAATGGAATTTTGCTGAAACCTCCTGAGTAGAAATAAACTCTGTGGATTGATGTCAATATTCAACCTAATGGCACATAAAGGATTTAAAAATAAATAAATAAATAAATTGTGGGAATAAAGAGGGGTTTTTTTTTAGATCAAAAATTGTCTTTGATTTAAATCTCAGTTTGGGAAAATTATAAGGAAGCCAAAACACTGGAAATGCCGTTTCTCTAATTAGGCATAAAGATACTTGGCTCTTACAGAAATGCACATTGCAAGGCAGTATCCATACCCTTCCAGCGGTACTAAACTGACATTGTGCAGAAGGAGCCTGAGGTTAGGGGAGCTGATAGGTTCGTCTCACCAGCTTTGTATATTTACATTTAAGCCATGCCTACCTATGCTTCTGTGACACACTCTCAAATGAAAAATAGACATGGTAGGAGCTGAGACTTCTAATTTCTTTTGATTATACCCTTTGATTACTATCAGTGTTGGTCATTGACTTACTGACTAAATCTGTTTTATCTATAAAGCTTAAGAGCTGAGTTTAAACACATGGAAAACATGGAGTTTCCTAATCTGTAATGCTGAGCCTTGATTTTCCAAATTATAGGATGGTTTGGGTTGAAAGGGACTTTTAAAGGCTCACCTCCCTGCTGTAGTCAGGGACATCTTTCACTAGATCAGATTGGTCAGAGCCCAGTTTGACTGACTTTGACCTGAGCCCTGACTTTGAACACTTCCAATAATGGAGCAGCCACAACTTCTCTGGAAAATGTTTCGGTGTTTCACCACTCTGATAGCAAACAATTTTTTATTACACCAAATCAAAATCCACCTTCTCTCAGTTTAAAACCATTGTTCCTGCCCCTAGATGTAAATGTCTGGCAAAAAGTCTGTCCCCATCTTTCCTATAAGCCCCCTTTAAATCCCGAAAGGCCAGACAAGAGATGATGAACCATGTCCTTGACCTGCTGGCCATGTTGCTTTTGATGTAGACTGGTACACAATTGGCTTTCTGGGCTTCAAGGCCACTTTATTAGCACATGATCAGTTTTCATTCACCAGTATCTTCAGATACTGGCAGACCTGCTTTCATTTCATTAATCCTTCAGCCTGTTTTGATATTAGGGATTGCTCCAACTCAGGTGCAGGGCCTTGCACTTGGCCTGGTTGAACTTCATCAACACAGGCACATTTCTGAAACTTGTCAAAGTTCTTCTGGGTGCCCTTCCTTCCAGCAAATCAGCTGCACCAGTCAACTTAGTGTCATCAACAAACTTGCAGTCCCTCCCACGACCTATGTTATTTATAAATATACCAGGGTAGGAAACCCTGAGGGACACCAGTTGTTATGGGTCTTCATTTGGACACTGAGCAACTTTTGATGCAGTCAGCCAGCCATTTCCTTATTACGCCATCATCTGCAATTTAGAAAAAAAGAATGTATCAAAGGTCTTAGGGAAGTCCATGTAGATTACATCCTTGTGCACTGATGCAGTCGCTCCCTCACAGGAGGCCACTAGATTAGCCATACAAACCTAGAAACATCTTTTCACCTTTTTGTTTTTGTTCATTTGGGGTGGGTTTTTTTTCTTTGTTTTTGGGGTTTTTTTTTAGCTTATACCCCAAGAAAAAAATATTTCACATAAAATTCTGTAACAGAATTTCCATACAGTGACTCATTATTTTTTATTTTAGTTTGATGAGTTCGATGAAAATATGGAAGAATATATTACTTTTTCAGAAACACAGATAGAACTTGGTTTACAAAATAAAACGGTACCATTTTTATTTTGTAGGTGATAAAGGTATTTGATTTTAAAACATTTAGAGACTCAATCTTTGTGTAAGTGGGAAAGACAATGTATGAGTTATAGACCCTATACTACTCACAGGCAATGTAAATAGACAAGAAGAAAACTTGCTTGATTTTCTTCTCCTCTGATAACCTATTACATGAAAAAAGAAGGAATTGAATTATAATTAATGAAAACTAATTTCTTATGAGCAATAAAATTTTATATCAATCATGTGCTTTGATATCAATATGTGAGATATATATACTGAAAAAAGCTTTATTCCCAGCGTACTCATCATTTACACTTACATCCTTATTTAACAGTTCTATGAACAACTTATTGGTCAATTAATGAACAATTATAAGTTAATGAGTTAAATGTTATTTTGTTTGCATGAAGAAGTCTCTAATAATGATTAATAGAGCTTTGATCCAGTACAAGTTGAGGGTCAGCTATGCCACTATGCCATGATAGAATACGACTGACTTGAATGTTCCTCCAAAAATGCAAAAAAAAGGAGTTTCTTTGTTTTAAAAAAAAAAAAAGTTTTATCTTAGCAGTCAACATTATGAAAGAGTGGTTTATAGTTTTGAGTACATTTTGAGCTTGCTATGTGGCAGATAGCATTCTACTAAATGGAAAGAATGAAAATAGGGGTTTGTTTTGTGCATATTGGTGGAAGTACAGGACTTCATGACCTAGACTTTGCTACAGTGTGCCCTTTATACAAAGTCAATTATAAAAGTGTTACTAAATACAATGTACATCTAGAAGTAGCAAAAAAATTACCAGGATTTTTAATACCATGAAAATTATGTATTTTGGAGCTTGGGTCATTGTTAAGACTAAGTACAGACAGATGCGAATATTAAAGACTGCCTTTATATAATTGTCCATTTGACTGTTTGGTGTAATTTCAGGGTGTAGATGTGAGTGTAGGTAAGCTTTTATAGATTGTTAAAAAACTTTCGTATTTCTTCATAAACTACAGTTGATATTTATGTCATCTCATTTAAATGCTGAAAAGTTAAACATCTCCATTTTAATTAGCCATCCCACATTTCTTTTACATTCAATGTAGAGAAATAGGCATCCCCACAGTACAATTTCTGTGTCCCGATTTAGACACCTTTCACAAAATAAGTTGAAGCTCACTGCAAAGATGTTTCTTTGACAAAATGGCTTCTGAGTGAGAAACAAGAACTTCTAGATGACTATGTTATAAACCAAATTTCCCTATTAAATTATTGTTTTATCTTGTGTGGGTGACAATGCACTATACTGTTCTTCCTAAAGGAAGAACAACTACTTCTGAAGTTGATGGGGAACAAAAAGTAAATCCAACTATCTTCTCTACTGGTCCATGCCACTGTGAGCATGGCTAGAGGAAATACAATAAGTCATCGTCTCCCAAACTCCCTTTTACTGTTTTTCATAGTTTCCAACACTGATCAGTCCTTGCAAAAGGATGAATAAGTTAATAAAGATGGTATGTATTTGTTATGTGTCTAAAGAGATAAACAATAAGAGTAGAGATCGAATTATGGGACATGGTTCTTATGTGCTAGACATAGTATGGTATCAGTCTTTTTGAAAACAAATAGTTTAGTGTTTATTTCTTAGGTGTCCTGATTTCTCTTTGAATAGCTATCATCTAATCTATGTACACATGTTGAAAAATGTATGAAGGTGATAAGGGATAACCAACTAAGATAATAAGATGAAAATATTTTTCACTTCAAAAAATTTATCACAAACACAAAAGGTTGCAGTTCATACTGTAGTGTTTCTTAGATGTACAAGAGTTCCTTATCTTACATAAACATATGTAAATATGTGTGCCCACACATCTGTCCCTGTACACATGAAGTTTGTCTACTCACTTAAATTTGGTCTAAATACAAACCCCTTAGGTTTCTCTGTCTAACAAGGCATGTCTGTACATAGTGAGTGAGCTCACAAAAAGGCTGCTGGGTGCCTACTGCTGGATTGTATTCTCCATTCCTCACTCTGTTTTGGACAACACTACCTAACTCTCTTCAGGATAAACGAGTAGGGTATTTAGGAGGCCTTGTAAAGCAATCTCGTTCAGTTAATGACACTGGTCTTGGGGCATGGATCAGTTCTTGGATTTGATTTAACAGTGTAACTGTAGTTCACGAGACACTGGACTACACTTTTTTCCTGCCTGATACTGCAACAACTTAAATGTTATATCCTAACTGAATGGATTGACCTTCAAACTATGGTCTTTATAGAGACTTTATAGAGAGTCTGATACCCCTCCACTTAAATTATTAACTGGTTCTTAGTGCTTAGGGTAGACACAAGGCATCTTCAACATCTCTGATGAAAGAAGTCATCCATTTTCTTTTCATTTATTCATCCATTTTTTTCTCATTTATTGGAGTCAGTCTGTCCCGGTCTCTCACTCACAAAAAAATTCACTTGATGAAGAAAATAATCTTGATGAAAGTTTTATATAAAATATATATTTCCACTATTAGTTTCTACTTCGAAACATCAGTGTAATAGCATGACAGAAATGGACATTGAAAAATTCCCCAGAAAGTTCAATATTCAAAAAAGGTCTGACCAATCACTATATTCTTAAAATCTATTACGTGTTTATAATCAGTCAGACTCAGTACCATATATTCACTTTCTTTCATGAGGGGCATTAATCTTTAAGTAGAAAAAAATGTACTGTCATTTCCAATAATATTAATTTATCTTCATGAGAATAAAGAAATCTTTTCTTTTTTTTTTTGTAGTTTAGTCTGATAGTTAGATATTCAACTATCTTTTCTTAAGAGGAAATGTAAACACATAGCAAAACTAATTATGGTCCATAGGCAAATTTCTATGAATATTCTATTCATCAAGATAAAAAAATGCTGTTTTGTTTCTACTAGGAAGTGGTTAGAAAAATGCCAGCGCCATTAGGCCTGTAATAGGCATGGAGATGATTATATTGGTATCAGGATGCTCGATTGATCTGTGTGTTAGGGAGTTCTCCCCTTAGACAGGGAAACCACTTTTGCATCTTTCCCACATCAGTCCTCCTGACTGATAAAGCAGATCATCTAATTTATGTCAACAGCAGAAAATCAAGTTTAGTTTATCAACCTAATTTAAGGTGATGTCATCACAGTCAAGACTGCTTAACAAGTATCCCTGGCAGCACTGACTACAACTTGTATTTTTTGCTTTCTCTTTTTTCTCTATCCTCGTAAGTCTTCTCCCAAATAAACTGATCCATAATTACTGTTTATCTTTTGGGTCCAGTTAGCTACATATATAATGAGAAATTCTGATACCCTTACTGCTGTCATCAGTTTTATACGGTATTACAGGTGATTATGGTATTAATGAGATACTTCTGGCTTTGAGAGATTCCACTCCCCAAAAGGCCCACAGTGCTTTCCTTAAAGCTCATCTATCCCTCACATACCTTCTCCTGGATCACCTATCTGACCCAGTTGTCTCTCATATGGTTATCTACAATTTGTTTTAGCTACTTACTCTGTTATTTGTCATTTCCTTCGCCATGCCTGGCAGTTGTACACACACTGGTCGGACAGCTTGAACTCAGGTCAGAATGTCAGCAGCAGCATAATTTTCTGCTTTCAGGCCAAATAATGCCATCACATTGCTCATACCTGTGGAAATAAAATGCCAAAGGGAAGTTGGTCAATCTAACAGTCAGAATCTAAGTTTTCTAAACCATTTTGATTTTGAAGAAATATCTTCAGTTCTTTTAAGATCTCTGGCTCCTAATGTAAGATCTTTAATAAGACCAGGATAAGATCACCTTACCCAAAACATAAACATATATTACTGCCCAAATCTAATTTCCAAGGTGAAGAAAAATTATGTTAGGCGTTCATTTTAACAGAGGAAGAGGAATACAAAATGCATCTGTAATGAGTTTAAATGTAAAGGAGTCAGTAGCAAATCACAGAAAAAATCTCAAGGAAGTGTATAAAATACTTTTCCTGAACAAAATAAAAACCAAGAGTATTTTTGACTGAAATACTGAGTGAAAAGGCTTGAGATCTTTCTTGTTGTCTGATTCATCCTGTATTCAGGTTTTGTACATTATTTGCAAGTATCAGAGAAGAATTTGGAACTCCTCATCAACTTTGTATGAACAATTGTATTACCTCAATGTCTTTGATGCCTCAGATGTCAACAATAAAATAAAATACAACAGTAAACAACTCTCAACAGATACTGAAATTCTTGAATAACTTGGCTGTACTGAAGTGTGCATTTTAACAAAAGGTTAGCTGAATGTTATGTTAACTGACCTTAGAATACATTTAGACCTATCTGAATAGATCTAAAATATCATCCTTCATTCAGTCCATAGCAGAGTAGTATAGCGAAAAAACATGACACAGAAAGGAATTGGTGATCAAAGTACCAATAGAGTAATAGTACCTGATATACATGAAAAAGCCTAAAATTTGAAGGCCTTCCCAGTCACTGCTCCAAGTAACTCAGCAGCATTTGAAGAACTACTGTGGCAAGTTATAGGTAAAAGTATTTACCAATGTGAAACTAATCCTACTAAGTTTTGGTCTATTGCAAGTCTATCTGGCAAATCTATTTTAAATGGTAAGCAGTTAAATTACAGCAGGAAACATAGCTGCATTTCTTTCTCTGGGTAGTTTTCTATCACATGAACTGTCAGGAGGTAAAAATATAGGTGTCTTCAGTAAATCGTCATTTATTCCTTGTCAGTCTTCTGAAAAGTAGCTCAATATAAACTGAGGACCCCTTTCAGTCTGAACTTGGTTTGAACTAGCATTATGTTATTAATTCTTTTCACTACATTTTCATTACATTAACAGAAATATGGGTGAACAGTGAAGTAGCTCAGTAATATGTCTATGTTCTTGTGGCTAACATTATCTAAAGACCATGTAGCCTGTCAGACAAAATGCTTACATTTTAATTTAAAAGATATCAAATTTCAATCCTAATAAAGTTATACTTCTATTGATATGTCTATTAACTTTTCTTACATCAGCATAACTATAACTATGTTAGTCCTTGATAATGAAAACAAATCAGAAGGAGACAACTTGGATAAGACAGTTCAGCTGCAGACCAGACTCACAAAAAAAATATTGTATACTAACAAATTCTTCTTTGGTTCGTGTAGCATGTGATTAGGTACAAAATACCTAGGTGATTCGGGCTAAAGCCCTAGAGAAAACCCCCAAACCTTTTGGTTTACAGTGAACTCACCAGTAATTCCCCAGAAAATTAAACAAACAAACAAAAAAATACTGTATTGTGAACTTTGCATTTTTATACTCTAAGAAACATAATGAGGTCTGGCTCATTGGTTTATCAAGTAAATAAGATACTATAACTTAGTTACTTGACTACTGACAATTAATTGTCAATATTAGTCTTAGCAAGTGGAAGAAACAGCATAAATTTTGCATAACCCATTCACATGTAGTTCCTTTATTATAAGCAACAATCCTTTCTTCCTAAACAGTCTATGTTAGTTTTGAACATGAGTAAAGTTCATCAGTGAACTGAAATGTCAACATCTATCCTGAAAGACTTATAAATTATTTCATATATACTTGGTAAGTATTCACTTATTCTGTATAATCAAATAAATTCATCAAGCTTCAATACTATATTCCTCTACTGATACAAGAAATCAGTTGCCATTAAATGAAAATATTTACTATTGTTTAAATCATTATTTTAATTGTGAATTAGAATCCACTGTTATCTATTGATTATTGTGGATTAAATTTGTTTACAGGAAATTATTCTGCCTGATATGACACCCTGCCAAAGACAAGACTGCCACAGCTTAATGCCCCCCTTATCCTGCTCCCTTCACTGTGAGATAGAGCAGCTGGGCTCAGACCTTCAGTCTGCCCAGTATCTGCCCCAGATCTCAGTCCCTCCACTTGCTGGGACTTGAATACAGATGCCTATGAGGCTACAACCCACTCCAGTTTCTCACACACTGCATTTCACTCACGCCACAATACACATACACACAGAGAATCCCATATAAAATCTTAGAATCACAGGATATGCTGAGTCAGAAGGCACCCACAAGGATAATCAAGTCCAACTCAGTCCTGAACAGGATCATCCCCAAGAGCGACACCATACAGTTGTTCCAAACCAGATTTTTTCAATAAATACATAATGTCTCCAATTACATTCCAAACACAGTGAATTAAATTGTTTTCTATATCCTTCTGTCTGGAGTCTCAAAGGGTTATAGCAGCTCAAAAATATATGAGACTACTCAGCCAAGAATATACCTGATTTTGGTACATTAACCTTGTCACTACTCTATGCATTCAGATACTGCCTTCACGCAATGACAGAACACTAGCATATTTCTAGCTTCAGCAGAAAGGTTATGAATCAGTAACTGTTGTCCCACTGTAATATGTATCACCGAATCACAGAATATGTTGAACTGAAAGGGACTTACAAGAAACACTGAGTCCAACCCATAGCCTTGCACAGGACCATTCCCAAGGATGTGCCAGAGAGGATTGTATAAGCACGTCTTGAACTGTGACAGGCTTCCTGTTGTGACCACTTCCCTGGAGAGCCTGTTCCAGTGCCTAACCACTCTCTGAGGGAAGACCATTTTTCTAATATCCAACTTAAACCTCCCCTGACACAACTTCAGGCCATTCCCTCAGGTCCTGTCACTGGTCACTACAGAGAAAAAATCAGTGCCTGCCCCTCCTGTTGTCCTCACCGGGGGAAGCTGTACAATGACTACAGTGAGGTCTCCCCTCAGTCTTCTCCAGGCTGAAAACACCAGGTGACATCAATCGCTCCTCATACGGCTTCCCCTCNATGTGCCAGAGAGGATTGTATAAGCACGTCTTGAACTGTGACAGGCTTCCTGTTGTGACCACTTCCCTGGAGAGCCTGTTCCAGTGCCTAACCACTCTCTGAGGGAAGACCATTTTTCTAATATCCAACTTAAACCTCCCCTGACACAACTTCAGGCCATTCCCTCAGGTCCTGTCACTGGTCACTACAGAGAAAAAATCAGTGCCTGCCCCTCCTGTTGTCCTCACCGGGGGAAGCTGTACAATGACTACAGTGAGGTCTCCCCTCAGTCTTCTCCAGGCTGAAAACACCAGGTGACATCAATCGCTCCTCATACGGCTTCCCCTCAAGGCCCTTCACCATCTTTGTTACTCTCCTTTGGATGTCCTACTTAACCTTGCTTCTACTTTTTGCCTTATTTCCAAGAGTACAACCCTGTTCAGCCAAGGCGGCCTTCTGCCTCGCCTGCTTCAATTCCAATATTTGGGAATTACCTGTTTCTGTGCCCTTAGGAGGTGATATTTTAATCCTCACCAGCACTGACGGACCCCAGCACCTCTCAGAGATTGAAATGGTAAATGGCATAAATATTGTTAAGATCACCAAAAGACTTTTGTCAAACTGCATAAAACCAATTGTTCATCCAGCAAAGCCCACCTCTCCCTTAATATCTCTACTGGGAAAGGACCTTCAGATAAGATAAGGGGGTGCCATTGCCCAGGTATCTCAGGTACAGGCAGGTGTGCATACCTGAAGATACAGACAGGATTTCCAGATAAGGAAAGAGACTGATAAGAGGCAAATCCTGGGTGGTGGAATAATCCTTCTTACCATGCCAATGTCCTCCCTAACATCATGACTCTGCTGTGAAAAACCTTCTGGGGAGCATCGAAAACTTTCACACCTAGCCTGGGCTATTCATCTGAGATGATGGACCATAATGGGCTAGGATTGATGCTGAGATAATAGACAGCTGTAATATCTTAGAAGGTGTCAAAGACTCATGACATGTCCTGTGACATCATCCATTTTAAAACTCCTCACCCCACTGAGTGCCTGAGCCTGAGTGTATAGAACTCGTGAAATCTTTGAGTTTGGGGAACTTTACCTCATGCCCCAATAAATCAAGACCAGCACTTCANAGATCAAGGCAAACATTTTTCTGAATCAGCTTCCTTCGGGCTTGTTCTATAAAGTTGTCATCCAGGTTCTTTAGGAATCTTTTGACTAGGGTTGTACTAGCTTTGTGATGTTCCCAGTTAATTTCTGGTAAGTAGAAGTCCTCCTAGGGACAAGAGCAGTTGACTTGGATGTGTCCCTTAGTTCCTCAAAGGATAATTTGTCGGTGCCAGCATCCTGGCTAGGAGGTCTATAGGAGACTCCTGTGACGACACCCACATAGTCTGACTCTTGATTCTTACCCTGAGGCTATCAACTGTGCCATTGCCAGCTGTGAGCTCCATACATTCTAACCCTTCTACTAGATGCAATGCCACCCCTCTGCCTCTTTTGCCCTGCCTATCCCTCCTGACGAGCCTCTAACCATCCAATGGGGTACTCCAGTCACAGGACTCCTCCTATCAGGTTTCACTTATGTCAAATCTCTCGGATGGGGCCAAAGCTTAGAGCTTCTCCTGTTTGTTCCTTATGCTAAGTGCATTAGTGTAAAAATATTTTGGGTGTGGTACATTAGGTCTTAGATTCACTTTTAAATGTTCCTTGAATGCAAACTGCTTATTTATTTTTTTATCTGATGTTTCATTAAAAAAATCACCCATCTTTTTTTTTAAACATGAGTTTATCAGATTATTAATACACATAAGCAGATATTTATTATAACAGTAGAATTTATAGATAAGTTTTTTGCATTCTTTTTTATATATAATACTAAATTCTACAACTACAGAAGTGTCAACAATTTGTAGGTCATGTCCATGGTTTCTTTTTCATTTTTAGTGTTATTTCTTATTCCTTCCTTATCTTTTTTTTTTTTTGAAATTGAAAAATATGATCTTGCATATTCATGTCAGGTTCACTCTTTGGTGAAAACTTCTTCATGCACTAAAATGTAGCTGTAACTTTGTATATGTTTAAGGAAATCAACCAGAACAAAAACAGGCCTCATTTTACTTGGTTTGTTTTTTTTATTGCTAAATGATAGAAACTAAGAAAAATTTTAAATAATATTCTGCTTCCAAACTGAAGTGTGATTGTTTGATTTGGAATTTTACACTGACAAAAATACTAAAATAGTAATTTTCCTTAATTTAAAGGAAACACTTTTTCTTTAAAAACAAGATATCAGGATCATATTACATAGTCTGAACGTACTATTAGTAGGCAAATTGCCTATCTATTTCAGCATACATGTGTCTTATTCAGCTATAACAACTTTCATAAAGATAGTTCTACTTACATTTGTAGTGCAGCAAGATGTGCTAAAATGTTAAGAGGGGAAAAAAAAAAAGATCTCAATTCAAGAAGGTGGAATAAAACAGTTCCAAACATCTCATTGAAAGTAACCAACCAAAAAAAGGTAATTTACTAGAATCAAACAGAAAGTAAAGCCTTGTGTACAGTGTTGCCTTTAATCTACATTGCAGTCCATTGTTTCCCAAAGCAAAAAGACAGAAGGGCAGGCTGAACATGAGCAGCATATGCTGCTACTAGCAAACTTATGCCTCTGCTAATAAAAGGGATTAAACATCATGATATTCTAGAAAATACTATGCATACATGCTTCATCTCTATTTTAACAAAACAAAGTCAAGCACCTCATTTTACTGGAATGATGTCATTAAAACTGAAAACCATTGCTTTCACTACAGATTTCTAAAGGGAGAAAAGAATAACACACTGCGATTGATTGTCCCTCTCATACCCTGGGGAAAGATGAGCATGACTACACTTGTGAACATGTAAACATACTTCCTATGCCTCCAAATATACACCACAAAAAGAGTCATAGAACTTGGATTAAAAGTACTGTAACTTGGTTAAGCAAGAAGGTGATTGTGGCAGAATAAGTTTTACAGCTCACTGGAAGAATCTTAAATATCTCTTACATAGGAAAGACATGGTATTCATACTTGTGTGATGAATGCAAAACTCTCTGTGTCACCCAAGGAAAGATGTGAAACAGGTGATTCTGGAATAAATTCTGGGGATTTGAGATACAAGGCTAAGGATAACAGCAAAATCCTACAGTTAAAAAAGGTCCTGTAACCCGGCTTTGAGGACAACATTGATGGACAACAAGAAAAGAATAAAATAAAACACTAGAAAACAAAATAAAAAAATAATAATAATTGAAAAAGTCAGTATACGAGTGTCTTCAGGGCTCAAACAAAGCAAAACAAAAGACCTGGCAGTAGAGAAGATAACATCCCATTTGTGGTAGTTTTATATTGACCTAATATTCATATCAAGCTTTATATACTGGGTGTAAAATTAATGTTATCTAGCTGGCACCACAGGAATGTACCAGGTTTTAAATAGAAACTGTGAACTACAGTTATTGCACTAAAAATATGAGATGCTGAAAATAAATTCCAGATTATTTATTTCTAAGGGAAAATAAACCCTTCAGATCACATTTACAAGTGTGATTGTGAAGAGGGCAGGCATCCAGAAGCAGAAAACATGCCAAGTTATTAGTAGGTATTCCAGGTCACAAAGCACAGGGCCTGAAAATTACTGTGAAAGAAAGGTTGTGCTTAGTGGTTTCTTTATCATCAATAACAATGTCAAAGAAGCAATAGCCAGAGTTCTAAAACAGCAGGAGCAAAGTAGCACTTCACCCAATTAGCCCCCTTGTCAAGACCAAAATCATATCCACTCAATTGTCTCAGACTGCCTCAATAATTTAATTTATTAAGTATTCAACTTCAGTATGTTTCCGAATGTGCTCCAAAAGTGATGATAACCATGTAGATTAAAGACTGTAAGGGATCTACAGACCTTAAGAACTGTAGCAAGACAGTTCTGAACCTATATTAATTGCTCAAAGGATTTTCCTATAGGAGAAAGGATTATGGCCACATTATAGATGGTAGTAAATAAGCTACAACTTTGTGTCCAGAAAGACCTTGTGAATCATTTTCTGCTTCAAATCTTCCTTCAGTACTTGTAATTTCTGCAAGAAATTGTAACAGGACAGCATGAGTTCATCTGGAAAGCATATTAATTTTATGACAAATTCCAAAATGAAAAGATTTTTCAGCTGGATAGCTAGTATCAACATAAATTATTGATTCTATCAGTTTTACTAGCAATGCAGGAAGAAAATAGTATTTGGATTATGGTCTTTATTATGGATGACTCCTGGGCTTTATACCCTAGATAGATCATTCTTAGAATGACTTTTTTCCCTTGAAGAATAGGTAGCTCCACAATTCTTTTCTAGAAGTTTCATTAGATACTACTGAATCAAGTTTTATAACAGTTTTCTTCTGTGATAGAAAATACAAATGAGATTGTTAAAAGGTAGTACAAACCACTTTCTATTCTAAATACTGGGAGTGGAATATGAAGGAGAACTGTCTAACAAGTTATTTTTCAATAGCAGGTAAAAAGATCCTATTCCAATTTATTGAGACTTAGTCAGTTGGTTAAATCCATCAGAGCAAATGTAATATTAATTACAATAGCTAGAAATTAAAAAAAATGTATTTTTCCAGTTAAACTTTTTAAGTCTTAGTCAACACATTGTATGAGAATATGGTATAGAAAAGTGTTCTTAATTATATTATATTATACTATAAAGTAGAAGACCTAAGACAGACCTCTCAGTTCAGTTTTGTTTCTTTGTTTTCCTTTTGACTTTAAACAGCAGTTTACAATTATGGCACTAAAATTCACTGAAAATAATTTTCAAGACATTTTTTGAAAACATATCATTGGTACCATCATATCGTAACTGCCAGTACTGACTTTTTACAATAGTCCTATAGGTCCAGTGAATAACTTCTTTTGGTTTATAACCCTAAACTAATTTATCTAATGCTATCTATAAAACAATTATGCTTTCATTTAGAGCATTTTCAGTCAGATTCCAATTGTTTCCAGCTCTATGCTTTTTTTCCTCCTGTGCATCAATCATAAACCCTCAATATTATGTAAGTGCCATTTAAGCCAAACGAGTGTCAGAGCCAAACAAAAAAGCCCTGTCCTCATCCAAATCCTGATTTTTTTCATACATTCCAAAATATCAAACACAAGTAAGATGTTTATAGTGAAATTTTCAAGGGACAAACCTTTACAATCTTTATGAGTCCAGTTCCTGTGTATTAATATTACTACAAACCTTAAGGTCTTTGCAATGTTTTGCTCATAAAAATGTTTTAGGTTTTGGTTGTCATTGTTGTTGTTGCTGTTTGGTTTGGTTTGTTTTTGTTTGTTTGATTGATTTTTTACTTTGAAAAGAACCCTTTCACGTTATTTCTTCTAATATCCGATTCAAAGCAAAGACCAAATTACATTAGGTTGCTCACCCCACATACAGTTTCACAACTGTCAAGATGCATTACTGCATCCCTTGAGCCACTATATGTATACATTCCTGTTGATCTAGCTCACTAAGTAGTTAACCTTTTTTTTTCCTGGAAGCATGTTGATTGACGGTCAGGTGGTATACTGGGACCCCTTGATTTTATTTTTGCATTGCATCTATATAGCCCACCAGTCTCCATATATTTTTATACGAGTGTTAAACGTGCATGCAGGACTCTATATTTGTTGAACTTGAGCAGATTTCTCCAGGTCCAGCATTCCAGTTTAATAAGATTCCTCTGAATGACATCCCTATCTTCCAGAATATCAACAGCACTCCCACTACCTCAGTGTTGTGTCTTTTTTACTGCCCTGCGATAGATGCAGTCAAAAAATGAGTTGACCAGTTGTCCTATACTGATAAGCAACAAGCCCAGAGGAAAATTCTGCATAATTCCCAGAGGAAAAAATTCTGCATAAGTTACAACACTCATGTGAATTTATTTTTTTTTAATTTTATATTGTTGAAGTAAAATATTGGTGTAACTTTTAATGTTTTGATTGCAAGAGAAGTTCATTGACTTACCAAAAACTGCTTCCAATGAAGTTATCACTTTATCACTGAATCACTGGGATTCTGTTAGGCTTTGTGCATAAAGAAAAAAAAAATCAGAGGAAAAGATATCATAGCACTTGTCTATGCTGTTTTCCGGGAATAGACCACATCTCTCACAGTATTTTTAATCTTAATTATTTTTATCTAGAACTACACAAACCTTCTGAAGAAAAGTATTTTGATTATTCATTGTCCAGGATTTTTCTCTGTTAGTCAGCACTTATCAAAAAAGAAAACTGATTCAAATACTAATATTAATAATAAGACTTAAAATTATGCAATCTTTCTGAGCCTTAGAACACACACACAAAAAAAAAGCCACACTATAATATCATTTTCTGGTTTATTTAAGTATCACTTTTACAGTTAAAGCCAGAAGCAAAGTCTGACTGTAAATCATATAAGCAGTCAATGATAAATCCTACCTTGAAAAAAGAAAGGCAGACTTTTGATCATATGCTTTTCTGCAAGTAAATGTCTGAAATCTTGACTGTATTTATTACTTTTTAATTATCATTGATATGGTATAGACAACAACTATTTTCAAGGTGAAAATAAAAATGAAAATTTAACTTACAATATTTGGTTTTCCTTAGTGGTGGAGTGCAACTTTAACCTTTTTGAGATTTCATGAAGGCCGGAAGAAATACTATAATCCTACAACAGTCCAGTCGGCAAATTTGTTTGACAACAAAAATGCTCGACTGATCGGGGTCTTTCTGGGTCACAGTAGCTGCTTACAGCAAGATCTCCTGTGTCTTATTCCATCTCTCTCTAATAGTGCCTCTGTTTCTGAAATCTATATCAAGAAGAGCAGCAAAAAATGGTACACCCATTCAAAACATCTGTCTGTCAAAAAGCTGAAAGGTTTTTTGGTTATGGTGATTTTTTTTTAATTTTTTTTTACTGCCCTCAGTATTTATTTCTTTTTAGTGTATGGGTATGTGGAAGACAAGAGGAACTGCCTTGCAGCTATCTAATTAAGGACTTCGTCAAATGGGATGGTACAACAGAATAGGCAGCCAAACAGAGAGAGCCACAAACCGGACCAGCAAACAGTAAAGAAATCTGGTCAATTACAGCAATTGATAAGGATGGAGTGTGAGGCTATTTAGTTTGGTAAGATCACCTCACTGAGGACCTTGAGAAGCAAGGGGAAGGTAGTAAGAAAAAACATACAGAGACATAGACCTGCCTGGTCTGCCTGGCAAGAAGGCAGAAGAAATAACCTGATCAGTAATAATTAATTTACTATCAAGAAATTGAAAAACCAAATTGGATTATGCAACTGATAAGGATGCAAACCTGAACATTCAGGATGTTGAAAAGAGTCTCTAGGACTGAATGTACTTATGAGGTAATGTGCAGAGAAAGGGGGGCTGGGGAGGAACAGGGATGGGGTTATAAAGGGGTCAATCATGTAAAACCAGACTGGTTACCATGCTTGTCTGGCTGAGCACAACCCTTGATCACTGCAGTCCTTCCTGTCTGCTCATATCATTTTAGTAAATCTTTCCTTATCTGTCTCTGTGTAATCTCACTCTCTATCCTGTATATATTCTTGCTGTAAGGACTGAAACTGTGAGTATGGGTGCCAATAGAATGAGGTGCCAGTAACTGGAGTTGGTGCGGTCTCATCATCAGCTGCTGGAGCCAGTGGGGTTCTTTAACCTCCAGACACTGAGGTGGGAACACTGTGTGTCCCCAAAACCAGTTACTGGGGGTACTGGGGTGGACGAGGCAAGTGAGGGGCTCAGTCCTAGCAGATGGAGCTGGACCACAGGTTACAGCCCATGTGTCTGGTATCAGTTCTCCCCCTTCTTTGTTTGAAAGGAGGGCTGTGAGGCTCTTAACACAAAAACCTTTTATGCAAAACAAAGCACAAGAAATTAAAATGACAACAATACAAATGACAACAATTCCCAAAATTAACAATACAAGGAACCTCTTCAGCCCCTGTGAGATTCCGAGATCAGGGAACCAGTCCCAAATCTCTGTTGGTCTATTTTGCGCTGAAGGAAAGAGTTGGGACTGAGGTGTCTCTGCGTGGTCGAAGGTGCTGGCCTTTGTTTGCACAGAGGAGTTGGCTAGAGATGTTTTTGTCTGGGGAGAGAATGGTCAATTGGCCGAATGTGCAAGGGCCTCCGTGGGCGCTGACAGGAATGCCCTTCCACATTCGGTTCCCACAGATAAGAAATGTGTTGTTAGGTAATCTCGGGGGAACGGCATTTCAACGGTCTGACGCGGGGGTCTTGGCCAATAGGGCGGTGGAGTGCCTTGGCCATAGCACAAAGAAAAATGGGAATATTCAAAGGACATGGTGAAATATAATTCTTAATGTAACAGGGTGAAATTAAAGTGTAATAATAATTAACAGAAATTATCAAAAACAGTCATTATAAAAAGATAAAGCAATGCTTTAAAACAAAGGAATATAAAGTCGTACAGCTGAACGGCATCAGGTAGGGTCGCAAGACAGGTACACTAAAGCGTCTGACGTTTCTAACAAAGAGGCGAGATGATTAGAGTTCTTCAGATGGTACGAAGAATGCCACGCGGGAGTCAGTAAACGGATGGAGGCGACTCCCGGAAAGCGAGGCGTAGTTGAAGAGGTAAACGGGTCTTCTATCCGGAGCACAGCTTCAGCCGGT
>WBMV01005713.1:131308-206729 GCA_013396655.1 Campylorhamphus procurvoides
GGGGGGGGCTTCCCGCCGCCAAACGATTCACAGGGTGGTCTTCCGAGGGCGCGATGGGGATAACGGTTGATGGTGAGGGAAGGACATGTAAAATCATGTCCCAGGCTGCTAGTGCTCGCCACGCTAGTTTCTTATTCTTGTTGTGGGATTGATCCCAGAGATCGAAACCAAGTTCATCCCACTCCTCATAGGTAATAGGATAGTTTACAGTCTTACTATTTTCCGCCATCCATTCCGCTAGGTATTTTAGTGATCCTTTCTGGATCGGGTGTGAATTCCGTCTTAGATAAAATTTTAGGTCTTGATAGATAATGCGTGATTTAGATCCGCAGCAGTTGAGCCAGGAGAAAATGCCCATTTTTAAAACGGGAATCAACTGCTTAACTGGGGAGCACTAAAACTAGAACTGGGGATTTAACTGTGGCTTTTTGGGTGAGGAAGTCTGGGGAAAGGGAAGGCTNGTCTGCGATGACCGGAGTGCGAGGAGCTTTTCTCCACTCGCGGCCGACAAAGAGAAACAGGGCTACTGCTCAGGGTCCCTGTTCGGGCGCCAGATACGCGTCGCAGACCCGAATTAGGGAANGCTGCTGGCTCGTCGCAGTCGACGCCACTCAGCAGGACTGCTGAGCGGTTTCAGGTGACTCTTCCACAAGGGGGAGTCTGCGATGACCGGAGTGCGAGGAGCTTTTCTCCACTCGCGGCCGACAAAGAGAAACAGGGCTACTGCTCAGGGTCCCTGTTCGGGCGCCAGATACGCGTCGCAGACCCGAATTAGGGAAGGCGGGAAGGAAGGAGACAAACACGGGTTGGGGTGGCTGCAGCCAACAGGGGCAAAGAACTCTTTATTCAACTGAGCATCGACTTTTATAACCTTGGGGAAGGAAGGTTCTGGAAAAAGGGGCGGATCTGAGGGATGGACAACTGGGTCTTGACACGCAATAGGGCAGGAGGGAGAGGCTCCGCCTCAGGGGTGTGGAGAAGGGAGGAACTAAGGGAGTGGTCAGCCCCATATGGCAAGGCCTTCGTGCCGTTGCCAAGGGCGACCAAGGGACCAATGGCAGCTGTACCCGAGCCCGGGAACCAGCTAGCCAATGGGGGATTGTAACTGGGGGAAGAACTGGGGTTACAACCAATCGAAACAATTGTAATTATGACTAATACGTTCCTATTCTAATACAGTACAAATCCTGACTAACAATAAACTGTAAAACTGGCATCTTCTTCCATTGTGATGTTCCTTCTTCGATCTAGGTCTTCCTCACACAGTCGTCTCTTCCTCCGGCTCGGCTCTCGAGGGTCTTCTGTCTCTTCGCCACAGTCTGTAGGATTCCCTGATCCCCACAATCAGTTGCTGGAGGTGAGTACATCGTTACCAAATTGAATGTACTTGGGGTATGCTTGAATATCCACTAGCAAAATTGAGCTGGATTATCTGACAGGTAGAGTTCATTTAGGTCTGGAATAAGGTAAGGTATCAGGCCAACAGAGTGTTTACATTTGAATGAACTGATATTAGACTCCCTAAAATCTGCACTTGCGTGAATGTGGGGTGCCTGTGGAATGAGTACATGTGGGTAGCTTTGTGTCTGTGCAGCTCTGTGTGTATGCAACCCTGTGTGCCTGTCTCTGGGATATATGTACAGCAACAAGAAAGTAGTGGTTGTGTCCCTCAGTTTGGGCAGAGATCATGGGTTCCCAGATACTGAACAGAGCTCCAGGTCCTAGGCTGGAGTTGCTCAAGGGCATTACATAACGTTACATGTCTGAAACATGATGAAAGATGGAAAGCAAACTCTGCAGGTCATGACTGTAAACCTGAGGTGTAGCTTTAAAGAACAGAAACCTGATGCAGACTTGTACTGGAAATTTACAGTTTTCCCACAGTACTCTTACTATTAATTTTACCCTTAATAAAGCCTTTTTCAAACATATTATCTGAGCTAAAATTGTGTATAAGAAGACATATCAAGAGTTTTCAAGGATCTGTAAGTAGTGATTACCCCTACATTACTTCTTTATATGCAATAATGATCTTTTCCAAAGAAAAGAAATGTTTCCATCATGGCTAAAATGCTACAGCTGTCTTATTCATTGTAATGAACTACTTTAAATGAAGAGACTCATTTGTACGAATAAAGAAGGGTGTTTCAAGTGGCTCAGTAATTTGTAGGTTTTCATTCTGGAACTAAATATTTCCTTCCTGTTGTGCATAATTTTTGTCCCTTGAGAACTCTTGTTTTCTTGAGGTAGATCATACTCCTGAGAATATTAAATCCCTTGAGATACAGTAATGATACTCTTCTCATAAAATGTATTAAAGAAATACAAAAGAGTAATGTGATAGTGTGAAAGAATAATAGCAACTATTGTATTGTAACCAAAAGTAAAAGCTGTCATTTCAGTAATAGCTATTCTAAATTTGAGAGCTGGTGTGATATTGTTGTAATTACTAAATAAAGGCTTAAGTAAATTTTTATAAGTCTGAGAGAAAAAGTATTTTAAATGTAAGAACAATGCACAAGGATGTGCATTTTGATCTCCTGCTGGTTTTGGTTTTGTATTTTTTTTAATACTCTTTTAATTCTGCTAATTCTGTATGCTGCTTTTGATCAAAGGGTGAAATCTGATTTATTCCAGTATGTTTCCTGTGTAGTTTCTATGCCATGGTAAAATGAAATGAATAAATAAGCAAAGCACCTACCCCCTCAAAGCCCTCACATTCTGCTAAGGACAAATGCCTCATTCTTTTTTCCCTTTGGGAGAAACTAAATACAAAAAGATCTCAGTGAAAAGGACAGTTTATGGTGGTACAGAAAACTGAAATAATGATTAATGTATCAATCTTGCATCTCTTATTCCCAGTGCTTCAACAACAAAGAAACCAACAGATATGTGTCTAAAATTCCACAAAAGTGCAAAGCAATAGCTGCAATTTTCAGTTTAGTAGGGCAAGAATTATTTGTGTGTTATCTTAAAATCTACTTCATCCTTGCCAAATATGGGTGTATCTCTGGCTGAAAACTGAGCCCAAGGCTCTCAGTGCACAGACAGTGCTACACTCAGTAATTATTCAAGCTGTAGGGATCATGAAGGTAAAAGTGTGTATTGTTGAATTGAATAGTATCAGAAGCAGTCTGTGAAAATGTAAAAACAAACAAACAAACAAAAAACACAGAAAAACTCAAAACCCCTGAAAAAGTGCATTCACTCATTTCCATTGGCAGCCTAAAGAACAATATCTGGACTTCTGATTATTTATTGGCTCTGAGTCTCTTCTAACTTAGTCTGTTAAAATTTAATCATTGTCCAGTTATAGCATTTTGTCTCTATAAGGAAGATTGGGAAGTCAGAAAAAGAAGAAATCTGCGAGGGGGGGGGGGGCGGGAAAGGAAACAGACAAAATATGGCATTGCTACGTAAAGGGAGGTGATGTAGATTTTTCTCCCTTATTGTTAATGAGCAGATGTTTTACCCCCTAAAAAGACCAGCCTAGTTGACACCGTTTTGTATCCCTGTCAGAAACCTCAGGAAAGAGGCCAGGGCAGGCTGAGCAAGGAAATTGAGCTACCTTTTCCATCCTGGCTGTAATCACTCTTGTTAAATGTTAGTATCAGATGGGAGGGAAAACTGGAGACATCTAGTACTCTTCAGTGATATATGCCGTGTGAATAAAAGACTTCAGCCCCAAGATTCACAAAAGTGTCAAATATTAAGTAAAATAAACTCTAATTGGCTTTCATTTTGTTTCATGTATAAGATATGTCATCCTAACATAACTAATTTGTAACAGTGAACTTCACTTTTTTTCTTTATTTCTTTCTTTATTGCAGTGGAAAGAAAGATTCTACCTAATGTAAAATGTATGTATTTCTTATAATTTTATGTCTTTGCATACACACAATATAAATGGATGTGGCTGACTCAATTTTTACAGACCTTATGGGAAATAGCTATTCTGTCAGCAAATCATGTACCTTCCATTAAGAGCATCCTATCTGCTATTATTTTCAGTGTTATAAGAATAAAATTAACTTTGTTCATGTTTGTAAACTGCCTACTATGATCTTTTTCAGGAAATTAATCTGAAGGTACCTTTACAACTTGGATAAATTTCATGACTTGATCAGTTAATATGTTCCCAAAGCTGTAATGAGTTTCCTAAGTAATTCTATAGCAATAATATATTTAATATTTTTTTCAGTGTACTTACCAACATTTTGTGTTGCCTTTAGATGCTAAACATCTTTAGGGAACCATTCATGAAATGTTTAGGTCTAAAGAGTAGCATGAAGACTGTTAAAATGAAACACGGATATTACATAATTTAATTCTACTGCTGTATTGGATGAGATTTTGTTTTCTGCAATTTATAAAATTGTTCTGAAATTGATAAAACAGAGTAAAGAGAGAAACAAGAAAAAGTTTGATAAACATGAATACTAAAGGGTGTCTAACACCTCTATGCAAACTTAAGAAATGTAATTAAAAAAGATAATATGATGTGGAATGAAATTTACAAATGGGTATTCTTCCTTCTGTGGATAAAATTTGTAAACTATTTTTTGCAACTCACATATGAATTAAGATTATAACTGCAATTTTCCTTAACTCAATGTAATTATAAAATTTGTCAAAGTAATTTTCTGTGTCTCAGAAAATATATGTGGGTAACAAAGCTTTATGGACTCTGAACTGTATTACCTCTAGTACCAGGAAAACCAGTTATGTTTTACCATCAAAATGTAACTTCAGTTACTTTCTCACTTCATTCTTTGTCACATACCACACATAAGCATTTATGCTATACATAAAAATTTTTGCAATAAGATTAAAACAGGAATTTAAAATACAAATTAAGATGGTGTGTTTAAAATATTTTGTATATTTATTATAAAAAAATTAAAAAGCCCAGGTTGACCTTTTTTTTTCCTAAAACACATAATGTAGAATAAAGTTGCATTATTGCACACTAGCATTTTGTTTTATTTACTGTTAAATCTGTATGCCCTTGACTGCACAGAGCACAACTACTGTTTGAAGGTAGAATTAGTAATCTAGTCCTGAGCTTTTGTATTATGTTCTGCTATATTAATTAAGCAAGGCAATGAATTTACATCTGATGTGGCAATGATGATAAATAAAACAGGCAAATAATATCAAGAAAGAATGTGACAGGGAAATAAACCTATATTATTTGTTTCTTAGACTAATTTGTCTTGAGTTTCTAGTTGAAACTAGCCAGCTAGAGCAGGTTGCCCAGGGCCAAGTCTAGGCAGCTTTTGAATATCTCAGAAGAGGAGGATTCTACAGACTCCCTGGGCAATCTATGCCAGTGCTTGGACTGAAGTATTTTCTGATGTTTAAAGGGAGCCTCTCGTGTTTCATTTTGTGCCCTATTGCCTCTGATCCTGTCACTGGGCACCACTGAGAAAAGCCTGATTCTGTCCTCCTTGCACTCTCCTCCTTTCAGGTATTTGAATATAATGAGAGTCCCCTCAACCTTCTCTTCTTCAGGCTAAACAGTCCCAGATCTCTTAGCCTTTCCTCATATGTGACATTCTCCTTAATCTTAATTACTTTTGCAACCCTTCACAGAACTCTCTCCATTGTGCCCATGTCTCCCTTGTACTGGAAAGCCCCGAACTGGACACAGGACCCCAAGTGTGGCATCACCTGTGCTGAGTAGAGGGTCCGTCATTGTGTTGGCAACACTACTGCTTATGCAGTCCAAGGTGCCATTAGCCTTTGCAGCAGGAGCACTTTTCTGGCTAATGTTTAGCTTGTTGTTCACCAGAAGTCCCAAATCCTTTTCTGCAAAGCTGTTTTCCAGCAGATCATTTCCAACATATACTGATGCCTGGTATTATTCTTCTCTAACTGCAGGCATTTTCACTTACCTCAGTTGAACTGCGCAAGGTTCTTTTCAGTCATTTTCTCCACACTGTCAGAGGTCCCTCTGGATGGCAGCACTAGCCTCTGTCTTATCAGTCACTGCTTTAGGTTTATTGTCATCTTCAAACTCTGTCCTGTCATCCAAATCATTAATGACGATGTTAAACAAGACTGGACCTGGGGTGTACTGCTACCCTGCAACCAGGCCTCTAGACCAAATATTTTCAATATTAAATGTTATTTTTGCATCTCTTTCACATATACCTACTATAAGACAGCTTTTCAATCATATAGTTATATTGTTGGTTTCCTGTTTTCAAACTGTTTTTTTTTTTCTTCCAGCCATCTTCTGTAACTCAAGATACTACAAAAAAGTATGTACTTGTGTGCAGCTCAGAAGTAGTAACATGTCGCCCTGTGGGGAATGAAGATTTCATCCAGTTGTTACATCTGCATGTTTCAGTAATTCAAAACCATATTTATTCTCTAAAGCTACTGCTTTCCATATTAATGTTGATTTTTTTTTTTTGGCATAGGAAGATTATTTTTACTAAGTCATCTCCCTTTTGCCTGTTTTTTTGCAAACTAGCTCCATTTACTGTAAATACAGATATACATAGGTAAGGTAATATATAGAATTGCCTCTGTTATTTGGCTTTTGCAAGCTTGTTTTCACAGTTTTCAGTTTTATTTTTCACTCAGCTTCTTCCTGTCTTCCTGATTGCTAACCCACTTCACTAGATCATCACCTAGTTTTACCTTTACTAATTTTACCTTAGAACAAGTTTTGTCTTTCAGCCTGTTTTTTATTTTTTTTAATGGCAAAGTTAACATATGCTCTCCAGAATTTGCTTGACCTAATTTCCTCAGATTCTGCTAAAAAATATTATTCTTTTCAAATTCTTGACTTTTAAAGTGACAGTTTTCAAATTTTGCATTCTTATTATCTCCTTCAAACTTCTTCAGAACAGGGTCATAAATGGTTAGTCCTTCTTCACTTTGGATTGAGTTTTTAAACAAGTCTGATCTATAAGTACAGATAATTTCTAAAACTGTACTTTTGGTCATTGCTCTTTCTAGGATTCTGCATGAATGGCAAAAATTCACCCTGGAAATTGCAGTGATGTTTCCAGAAGTCTATGTGCCTGGTTTTATCTCCTTGTTTTCACTCACTATCCCATCTTCTCTGTTCTTGTGTTTCTAGATATTGTCTCCAGTTTCCTTCTGCCTTTCTAATGACATCTGACATTTATATGACAATTTTTGAGAATCTGAACTAGAAAGACTGCCACCAAACTGAAAAGACAAGTAGCAAACAATGTCTGTATAGTATTCCTGTAAGTGAAGTGGAAAACAGTGAGTGACTAATTACTACTTCTGTGTAAAAAGAATCTGGACCCTACTTCAAGAATAAGACATTAACATTAACTCAGTAATTAAAATTGTTGCACAGGATAGGCAGCTCCATATTTGAGCCTCAGAGAATATCAAGATACCTCACCAAAATCCACTGACTCAGTATATATTATGGGTGGTTTGTCTTTGGAAAGGTTTTCCCTTCCACCTGAATCAGACATAACCTCTGTGTGTTGAAAAACATCAGCCAATTCTCACTCTTTTTTTTTCTTCCTTCTCTCTCTGTCCAGAATTTTATGGTCTTTCTTGACTATCTCTTCCCCAGGGCTATCTCATTTCTGTTTCTCGCTCTCTACCCTACTCTCAAATGAAAATATGAAATATGTGCAAACATTTTTCAGAAGTTCAGATTTTTACATATATTATTCCAGGTAATATAATGAGTTAAATATTAAGACTTGTCACTTATGATTTGTTTTACATAGGAACATATATTTTAAATGCATTTTAATTTTTTTACCATGGTAAATGTTAGGAAAAAGAGCCTATCTGACAATAGCCAGTAAAATGGAATTTTTAGTTCACACAATACTAATTGAACTGCAACTATTCCAGAGAGAAAAAGGAAACAGAGAGGTGTGCATAGCTAGTCATAGTAAACAATACTTAGCTTTCTCCCTTCTCTGTCACAGTTTGAGAAGCACAGAAAAGGACAGCTCTCTTTTCCCCTGAATTTGTTATAAACTCTTAACTGAAACTATCAGTCTTTATAAATTATGTAAGCATGGCACATCAGTATTGTAGAACAACTCTATTTTTGAAATGAAGAATTCCAGGAACTAAAAAAATGGCTTTAAAGCTACAAATGTGAAATGTAGTGTATCTATGTTATGCTTTAGAGGGACATAGTTTTTCGAGACTTTGTGATGCTGTGACTATATGAACAGCAAGGGACAGTGAAAGGGAATGTGCTGAGGATCTGAGTACAAGCTTCCTTATTATCATGCAAGTTTTCAAAACAAAGAAGTAACTTCAGGCATATAAACTAGATTCTTCCACCTTTTGCATTTGATCTTGCTTTGTCTGCCACATTTTGCTCACTAGACAGAAAATATCATCTTCTAAATCTCCAAACAGCTATTCCTATGTGTAGCAGCTGAACAACAGCAGACAGTGGCAATGATGGTAACTGATGAAATGATCAACTGGTTTGTGGGTAGTTAAGATGTTCATGAAGCTAATATTGAGTGACTGACCTCTTAAAAGTTAATCAGCAGCTGAAAACTCAAGTTTTGATTTATTCACCCTTTCAAGGTAGGTGGATATTGGTGACCTATGACAGGCCTTGATATTTTCAAATTAAAACAGAGCGGAAAATATGATGTCTAGTGTTTTACTAACCACAGTAGAACATTAGGAGAAGTAACTTGCTTCTTGGTTGAAATGGATGAAGAAAGTGGAATGGCACTGTAAAGAAACAGCAGACAAACAGTAGTGTATTCTAGTGAGGTACATGGGAAAATAAGAGTTTGATGAGAGGACTATGGGTTTCAAAATCCTAGGAATAGAGAAAAAAGAAGTGGTATATAGTAAAAGTAAAATAACATATTTGGGAAAACAGTTATAATTTTTCTGGAGATTAACAGAGAAAGTATGTGGCTTGGTGCTCCTAGATTACAACATTTAGCAACACATGCAGTTGTTTGTGTTGGTTACAATCAGGAGAGTATGACATCCTGAAATATACTGAACAAAAATCTTGAAGAAATTAGTATCTTAAAACCTGAGAGTACTATACAGGAATACCAGCTAACTTGTCAATCAGAGAGATGTTTCCTAAATTCTTTGGGAATCAAGTATATGTAATTTTCCTTAAGATTAAATCACGTATTTGAATTCTGTAATAGTGTATCTTGAGGTAAGAATAAAATAGATTATTTTAGCATCTTTTTATTTCCAAGGGCTTAGAAAGAAAAGAGTCATTTGTTATTACTGCTTTGGAGGCTAGAAACCTTACCATTACAGAGGACTGCAGTATAGGAAAGGAGATCCCATCAAGCAGTTTTCCTTTTTATTATGAAATTTTTCCATTTCTAATCACTATTTTTTCTGTTAGGGTGTGCTATGACAAATGTTCTATGTATATAAACATGTTTTTTCTTGTCAGAAAAAAATGAACTTACTACTGAGTTTTCAAGAAAAGTTATGGCTCAGGAAAGGCTTCAGCTTCCAACTTTAAAGTTCAGTTAACAAATAATCCTCCCTTTCACTAAGAGTTACTTATTATTCAACAGTTTTCAAACTCTTTTTTTCAGAAGTCAAAGTGTAAACTTAGAATCCCAGATCCAGTGTTTTATTGCTCAATTTTTATCATGATTATTGTACTTGTATATATTTTCACATGCAAAGAGATGACTTTATGTACTGTTTTGTTCTGAATATATTAAGAAGATTTGCACTGTAAAATGTTTCATAAGTACTAGTTTTTTCACTTTTTTTTTTTCCAGCACTACGGAAAAAACAGATTTTGTGATAAAAACTCAAGCCATATGAAGTACAAATATGAAACACTATTTAACACTACAGTTGCTTTAGTGTGCTTACCTATTGAAGCATCATCTCAAAGTAGTATTACTATTCCTTTAGAAATTCCTTGATTCTTGGAATGAAAGGTATTTTCCAAGAGTACTTTCAATAACTTCTCTGCTTCATAGAGAGATAATATAAATTCTAATTGTTTCCTTTGTAGTCTGATATTATCTGGTCGTTGTGTGCTTTTAATTAATGCTACATTCTGATAATATATTTGATAGGAGGAAGTTAAAATATGGGTAAACTTCTTGATATTGTCCTTGATTTTAATACATTTTGGAAAAAAAAAAAAAAAACAGCAAAAAAACCCAAACACTAAAAACAACAAAGTAGGCAACAACAAGAAAAAAAGCAGAAGAATGATGAAATGTTACATTTACTGAAAAAGTATATCTAAAAATCAATACATTTCTTCATCTTGCTACAGTCAAAACTGCACTTCACAGGATCTACTTGACCTTAGAAATTGAAATAATCTTAGATTATGGCTAATTCATTTGTTTTGTCCAGGATATTGACAAACTTAATAAATGAGAGAGCCTGATAATTACTGCTGGAGCTGGGATTTGTATTTGACTTCTTAGTCATTGATCGTTACTTCAAAGAATGATTCACAGACTTTGCCTCTAGAATGTAATTTCTCAAGGGAAAGTTCTAGACTAGACCAGAATTCACTGAACAACCCAAAGTAGCTTGAAGTATTTCTTAAGCAAAAGGAACTTTAACGTTCCAGGCACGTGATCTTCAGGTTCTTGACACTGTCAAAGCTGATAACATAATCCTGTTAGGGTTAATATTGTTAGTAGTAGGGCTTTCTTAAGTCTTTTTTTTCTGTTTTGATGTGAGGAGAAAAGTAGGAAATTGTTCATTCCGTTTTCCCTGTTTGTTACCGTAGTTTCAAAATTTATGAATTGTTGAATAATTCTGAAGAACTCACTCTTTTTCTTCAGGAAGTATGTCTGGTATTAAAAGATCATTCTCACATTTAAAAAAAAACAAAACACAAAAGAAGCACAAGCAGATCTCCCTCGATTGAAGTGATGTTGTTGAAAAATTAGCTCACTTTGGCAGAAACAATGTCCTCACCATTATCAAGGTATAGCATACCTAAGTTTTGTTACTTTCCATACTAGTACTGCATAGGAACATTATTAATAGGTAAAGACAATACTTTACTTGAGTTATCAGATCTATGATAAATAAGAATGCTGGTATGATTATATTAAGAATGTATGATTCAGATAAGCATAAAGCAAATAAATGATAGATTTTATGACATGACAGAAAGAATGATAAAAAGTTTTGTGTTTCAGCAAAGATAAAACCAGTACTTAAAAAAAATAAGCAAGATTCCAAACCTGCATGCTGATGAAAACTAAAGTATTCTGTCTTTAGAAAATAAATAGTCTAATGATAAGAAGAAAACACAGCATCATATGGAGGTAATTATCACTGGTTACATTTTAAGTAAGAGGGACAGGTGCTGATCTCCTCTCTTTGTGGACCAGTGACAGAACCCGAGGGAATGGCCTGAAATTGTGTCAGGGATGGTTTAGGCTAGATATTGGAAAAAGTTTCTTCCCCCAAAGGGTGATTGGGCACTGGAAGAGGCTTCCCAGGGAAGTGGTCACAGCACCAAGCCTGGCAGAGTTCAAGTACTTGGACAATACTCTTAGGCACCTGGTGTGACTGTTGGGGATGGTCCTGTGCAGGGTCAAGAAGTGGACTTTGATCCTTGTGGATCCCTATAACTCAGGATGTTCTTTGATTCTATACTTGCATCCAGAAGAGAGCTACAAGGCTTATGAAGGGTCTGGAAAATGTCTTATGAGGAACGGCCAAGGGAGTTTGGTTTCTTTATTCTAGAGAAGAGGAGAATCGGGGATACCTCATCGCTCACTACAATTACCTGAAAAGACTTTGTAGTGAGGTGGGAGTGGGAGCTGGTCTCTTCTGCCATGCCTATAGTGAGAAGATTAGAGGAAATGGCCTGAAGCTGAGAGAGGGGAGACTCAGATTATATATTAAAAAAAAAAAAAAATCACTCTTAGGGTGGTCAGGCATTGGCATAGGTTGCCTAGGGAGATGGTGGATTCACCTTCCCTGAAGGTGTTTAAAGACACCTGGATCTGGTGCTGGGTTATGTGGTTTAGGGGTAAGAGTGATAGTGCTTGGTGAAGGGTTGGATTGGAGGATCTTGAACAGTTCTTACAATCTTGATGATTCTATGATTCCAGATATGAGAATTAGCCCAGACTAGCTTAGACAAGGCAACTAGCTTTTGAGCAGCAAAAAATAGTAGTTTAGAATGAATTAATTCATTAATTTTGAATATTATTTTGGCTCATTAAGTAATGTAAATTTTGTATCTATAAAATTCTTGAAGTAATATCAGTTACTTTATTGTATTAACAAGCTACTTAGTGAAATAATAGATATTTTTAAAAATTGATAGCTTAGATATTCTGCTTGCTGATCAAAATTAATAATGCAATCCCTTGATGACAATGAAGTAGGTTATTCAAATATAAGACTCATCATATATTAACACATATGCCATTTCTATTTGGTATTACTACAAAATAAAATCAGAAGAAAAAAATCACATTGCTTCAAAACATGTGAAATACTACAGCTGAACTGCAAGTCTAACATAAGACGAAAGGTGTTGGCTACTTCGCTGACATTTGGTACTTTTGTCTATGTAGGTGTTCAATATTCATTAAAACGTAGAGAACATAAACTGGGAGTCATATCTATTTTTGAAGCACTCACTTTAAAATTAGAAAAAGAACAATCAAAAAGGACAATCAAAATCTCAGAAGATGAATAGGGTTTGAAGATTTTTTTTTCTTCAAAATGAGCTGCAAAACCTTTTATATAAGATAAACATAATTTTTAATGATAGATATAAATGAAGTACTGCTGTGACGCTCAGTGGTCACATAAAAATATTGTCCTTCCTCTCATTTTTATATTCTCTTCGATACTGAAGATTATAGTTTGAACTAAATTGCATATATTTAAAATAATCAAACACTGACTAGTTAAAAATTAGTATTGTTCATTTGCAGGCTTATCATTACCAAAGAAAAGTTTTTTATTCAAAGAAAAGTTGTACTGTTTAGGTGAAATAAAATGTATCAAACAGAACACTTTTCTTGCAATAGTTTTCATGACATTTATTGATCTACTTTTTTCTTCTGGGATTTTGCTTTTAAAATTAACTTTCTTTATCACCTAGAGCAAAAATAATGATCCTAAGCTTCATGGATTCTAAATAGAAAATATTTGTTCTGAGCAAGACAATGAAAATTTCTGAATACATAAGTTTTCATTTATTTTTTTTTTAAGAATTGTGGTGATGAATTATCATATTTCTGGGAATCCTGTAAGTTGCAGTAAATCATATGATGCTCTAAAACCTGAAATGGTACCTTCACACTCTGTTACAGACCTTTCTTTTGAATTTAGTCAGGTAAATTTGTTCTGAAATGCAATAGTGTTCCTGAGACTGTCATACTGATTCACTTGGAAGGTTATTTAATTGCAAATTCTGTCAGGCAAGAAACAATTATTTTTAGTACTACTTGTCTTTCAAGGAGATAAAATTTTATTTTAACCTATAGCCTTTTCAAGTTTTCTTATTTCATTACCAGTAGTTACCATTTTACTCATGAAATTAAAGCTGAAATGTCAGCTGGTCTTCAAATAGCCATATTCAACTATTTGTTCCAATTCTTGTGTCCTGTAAAAATGTGTAGTGATTAAAGAAAATGAGATATTTCACATATAGATACTTTATATATTTTAATCCTCACCAGTAAAAGAAATATCACAAAAAATTATAGTGGGAATAGCATAAGCACATAAATGGTTTTAATGATCCACAGTACTGGTGAAGCAATAGGTAGAATGCAACCAAGATGTTTTCTGTAACAAATATAATTAAGTGAAACCTGTTTCTTCCTTTTTGACCAGTGGATCACCTGAAAATACCATTTTCATGGTCAGAAATATTATTATGCCATTTATCAATGCAAGTACTGTAATATGCATCGCTATTTATGACTCTATCTATGTATCTATCTATGTATCTCTATCTATCTATCTATCTATCTATCTATCTATCTATCTATCTATCTATCTATCTATCTATCTATCTATCACCTATCCATAGATTCCAGCGAAGAAAATTCTAAGAGGCAGACTTTGATAAGTTATTTTTCTGTCTGTCTGAACTTTAGGTACAATAAATAGAGATGTAATAAAAGTAAAATGAAAATTGGTATTTTATTGGCTCTTGACTACTAAAACTGTTAGCAAAATGTGTCAGAGTAAAAGGAAAAAAAAAACATTCTATTTATTTATGATAATAGAAGAAAGGGAAAATAAAAACTGCAACAACTCAAACCAAACTGTCAACCTTGAGATATTTCATTAATACAAAAAAAAAATTTGTTCACAGAAGCTAAAATTTTCAAACTCAGCTGAAGTCCGTGGTAATTGTAATAGATTTTGGAATGGAACCAATCTCGTAGATTCTGGGTTAAAGGTTTGAGGGCTTGTCAATGGTTTCTTTATGGAAATATAAGGGATTAAAATAAAAAAATTTCTTTGTTTTGCAAAGTTTTTGCTCAAAGTAACACTATTTGAATTATTATTTTCAGACCCTGAATTAATATAATATACAACAGGAGGTTGAGTATTTAAAATCATAGATATACAACAAATTATTAAAATACTCACAGGAACTAGAAGAAGTATTTATGAAACTGGCAGCATTTATGTTAATGCAGAGATGAATGTTGAGTACTTACACTTTTCTTAAGCAAAATTCAAATTCTGTCCCCAGTGAATTTTACTTTGACTTTTTTTCTCCTGAAAAATTCAATGGCATTGAATATTTTTGTTCTTTGATATTGATAATAAAGTTTTTTGATTAGTGTCCTGAAAGTACAGCCAGAATTTTTTACACAGAAAATTTAGTAATGATCTAATGTCCTACATATTATTTCCATTATTATAAATGCAGATAATAATTATATTTTACCTCTAAGTTGTACTATTTCCCTTCTGGCCTACAATATGAAACATTTTTAAGCAGTAATGCTTTCAAACTGAGTTCTATTATAATGACTTTTAAATCCATTAAGTTGGGATAAAAAGGATTCCCTTTGAGCTAGGTGTTTAAGTCACTACAGAATGCTCTATAGAGAGCAGACCTACAGGGAGATGAGCTGGTCAAGCTATTAACTCGTCTTTCTATTACATTCACTGAAACCTGACAGCATTATTTTAACTGTTTATTACAAGATTACTTGCCCTTACACTGATATTGATAGAGTGGAATTCACATGTCCATGCACACATATATACACATGCAATAACATATATATGTGGAAACACAGAGCTTCTTAAATTCAAGGACAAAAAATGACCGTCAGATTTGCTAATGATGAATAATCATGTCTTATATGATGGATAATATGATATGATTTTTTATGAAAAATTCCATGAGATAAATATAACTAATTATGAAAGTATGGGCTACTTACATATTGAGTGAATGAATGTTCTACTTGTTAAGAATCATAGCAGTGACATATAAGAAGAGTCATTTCACCAAGTTATGTTCCTGTTATATTATTAGTACATTATTACACCCTGAGACTGTTACGCTTGTGGCTTAGATGTCAGCATATGCTCATACTCATGGGTATAAGCATCTCTGTGTCATTTAAAGAGTCATCATAAAGCCACATAAAGCAGGGTGCTGAGGATGTTGGACCATATGCGGTCCTGGGAAGACACTTCTGACCGCAAGCACTCTTTTATTTTTATGGCTTCCACAGCTTGAATAGCACATTGTACAAATTCAATAACTAATTGTAATTTTCATCTTCTTTTCCTTCTTGTGACTGGATGAAATTGGCCAAATACCAATTGCCCAGAGGGCCTGGGACAGAGGCCCCAAGATCCCTCCTGACTACAGAGAGGGAGGGGTGGGNCTCCTGACTGGCTAATCAGCAGTTCGTGCCTCGGCCCACTACCACAGCAGAGAGACCACAGGGAGCTTTTCTGCCCTCCAGCCCTCCCAGAAGAACGATGCCCCACTGACTTCCGACTCCCCTCTTTATATCTTTGCTTACGTAAAGAAATGAGATGGAATACTTTCTTAGTTATGACCTTAGTTACCAGGAAGGTAAACTAAAACCACTAAACTTTTATAGCAACCTAACCTTCAAGCTTTCAGAGAAATGTCAGCCCACATTCCAAGCCTTCAAAACAACAAAGCTCCAAAACTCCATTAAAAAAATACTGTGTTGATATTAACTTCATTTTTTTTTCGGAAACCAATTTCCAAGATATTGAAGGGCATGTATCTGCAGCTTCAGTTATTTTTCAGGCAAGTAAAATAATTCTGTCATATATATATATATATATAAAATTATTGTTACTGATTTTCATTCTTGTAAAGAAAAAGCAAATTAAAAAAACCAAAAACAAAACAACACAACAACAAAAATGAAATTTAGATTTTCCTGAACTGAGAAACCACTGGACACATTTCAGTTTAATAATTGCAAAATCCTATCGTGTTTATAAACTCAACTTTTCCTCTGAAATCTTCATTAAGATGATAAAACTAGTGACATTGGTTTGTAGCTTTCTTTTAACAACCCCTCAGAGCCGCTGAAATCAATGGTGAAGCTCTCAGAAACTTGAATCGTGCTTTAATGGATTTTTCAGTTTTAAACTTTCTCCCTTTCTTTTCCCATCACACAAAGACTTTTGCAGTGCTACAAAAATTCTGTCTTTTTTCTCTTTTTTTTTTTTTTAACCTGATCACACAAAACCATCCACAGTCTGGGCCTGTGTGTGTCTAGAGGTGAAGTATAATCTTGACTGGAGCTCTGGAAGGTTACAGCAAGTTGATAAATCTGGTACAGAGAGGAAAAAACAAGCAGTGATAAATCTTTGATATTTTTGAAATTAATGCTTTTTGATTTTCTTGTATATCAACAAGATATCACTGTATTAATGTATTTTTATGTTGATTCTAGATCATCACTTCTA
Organism: Campylorhamphus procurvoides; assembly: GCA_013396655.1. Lineage (NCBI taxonomy): Eukaryota > Metazoa > Chordata > Aves > Passeriformes > Dendrocolaptidae > Campylorhamphus > Campylorhamphus procurvoides. The sequence goes on from WBMV01005713.1 coordinate 148,229, forward strand.
AATGTTTCAGTGATTCAGCAGATTGCAGAATGTAATATATGCAGAATATATTTTCAGCTAGACAGCATTACAGTCTTCTTTTCATTTTCAAATCAAAAGTGGCCTTGCTTCCAGAATTTTTTTTTCTTTCTGTTTTGACAAAATAGCCTAAAAAATACTGCCCTAAAATATAAAGCCTATAGAAAGATCACACTATGAGAGAGGTCCTATAGCAAGGGAGTACTTGTGTGATATGTGAAGATTAGAGCTGAATAAGTTCTGCCTAATGCATAACTCCAATTTGCATCTGTAGTTTTTGCTTACTATGTTGGCTCTCCTAATTTTTCCTGGTGGAAAAATTTTAATGGAATGTGGCTAGGACATCTGAGTATCCCTTGAATCATTTTGTCCAGGGCCTCATCCATCATGCCTAACTTAGGCACTAGATATTTCTTCATTACAGAATTCTGAGAAAATTAGTACGTGAACTCATAGGATCAGTATGTTCAGTAATGTAGCAAAATCAAACATGATTCATTTTTACAGATAAACAAAAGATGTGGTCACTGCTCTATATGAAGATCAAAACATAAGAGAAGGTGGGAATGAAATTACTAATTTTGGAAAGAAAAGTTACTTCATGAAATTGAAATCAATTCATTAAATAGCAGATAATAATTAGAGGGGATATATCAAAGTAACAAATTAACCTTCCATGTTTCTTTGTTAAGAAAACTTCTATTTTTTTTTTCTTCTAACAAAGGCATTGCTTTATCTAAACTACCTTATCTGGACTTCAGTAGAGCAGTTGATATATTGCCAGGGGAGGTGTTATTAATTAAGATGAAGATGTAGATTAATGTAAGAATAGATAACCATTCAGTCTGTACTGAAAAGGAAATCACTGGCAAGGAATTATGCTACTTGTAGGGTTTCACAAGTCTTACGTGTGGATTTGGTTTTGCTTTATATTTTGCTCAAATTTTATTTAGTGATCTGGGCATGAAAGAATTGATAATATGCTGATGACAGAAAACTGGGATGCACCAATACAAAGAAAATATAAACAGGGTCAATTAAAGGACAGCAGTAATACAACTGAGTTAAAACCTATATAACACAGTAAAAATCAGATACTTGGAAGCTAGCAGTAAAACATTTCATAGCAAGGTGGGAGTTCCTCAGACAGAAATATGGAAGGTGAAGGAAAACCTGGATGTTAGTAAATCACAAAATGTTGCAATCTTTGGTCTCATATTCTTACAGACACAAGAAAATATTTATGGTTTTGTTACCTTAGAAACACTGTCTTCCAATCTGATTACCTCTGTTCATGCAAGGTACCTTCAAAACTGGAAAGTACAGAGAAATTCTACTTTTGATGTATTGAGGAGTTAAACTAGTTTATATTTAAAGACTAAAACAACCTGACCTAGCAAATTAAATATTGTAGATAGATAAGTTTATATTGTACAAACAGAGAGTTCTCTATATTCTCAGGATTGTACTTCTTTATTGCATATTTCACTATTGCACATTGCCTCATCAGCAGACACAGTCCCACAACTCTCTCCAACATCACAAATCTCCAAGACTGCATCTGCATCTGTTGCAAAGTGCAAATTTGCCCTCAGTTTCTTGACAGCCCATCAATTAGCCTGACTGGCCAGGTTTGTTTCAGGTTATTGTTTGTTAATGCTAATAGGTCAGGGTTTATGCCTCTGTGTGTTTGGTTCCCTTTTCTTATCTTCCCAGTTTAAAATATAAACTTTTTCACACCCCAGTTTGAGCCACTGGCCAGTTTTGTTCTCATTATGACTTTTCTTATTATGTGTTGGCCAGGTCTTTATGTCTTCTTTGACCACGTACCCTTAAAGGAGTAGGCACTCTTCTAAACCACACCTTACTTAAGCCTAAATCAGACCTAGAATTTTTAGGATAAGATTACATTTGAGCAAGGCTTGTCTTTACGGTTAACATGGAGAAATCAGTATAAACCAATTGCAATTCTTCTGTACCATTGCCAGCATCTACTTCAAGTTGAACTGAATTGTGCTCATACATATATACGCACACATCAGAAATAGATAGTTACACTTCAGATGCCTAAATTTAGGTGGGATGCACCAACCTTTAACACAAGATCAATGATATTATTTTTGATATCATGCAAAGGTGTCCTGCACAGGGACCAGGAGTTAGACTAGATGATCCTGATGGGTCCCTTCCAACTCAGAATGTTCTATGATTCTATAACTCATCAGTTTTTACATTTGTTAAAAAATGATGACAGAACCTTGAGTTTGTACATTTTAAGCAGGGCTTACACCATTTTCCTATAGTTAACCTAAAGTCAATATACAAGAAACATTTTGACATAAACTCAATACTCTGTGCCTGATTGAATTAATAGAAACATGATTGTGTATTTATGTTTACTCTGGATCACACCAGTACTGTTTGCTAACAGGTAACAGATACTAGGGAATTTACAAGTTCATATTAATGATAATAAAACTACCATACAGACAGAAACTCATCAGTTTTGTTTGCTGTAATTTATCTTCCTGTCCTAGTTAAAAAAATCAGCTCCATAAGGTGTCATTGGTGAGTCATTTCTTTTTACACTTCTGTGTCCTTTGTCCTCATCTGCAAATTGTGGAGTTCAAGGTTAAGATAAAACTGAATAGTATTTGCAGGCATTTTCCCTAGAATTACTCCATTCAAATGATTTTAGTGGCCTGATTTATAATCTGGCTGCACAAAACCTTGACTCAAAACACATGAAAAGGAACTGTTGTATGCTAATGGAAAGAAAGTGCCCTGATGGATTTTTTTTTTCCAGGATGCTTTGCTGCAAAGTGTTTCTGTTAACTGTGTCTCAGCTGACACCTCCGTAACAAAAGATGTTTAGACTCTATTTCTTCTCTGCAGGAACTATCAATTTTCAAGCTAGCTTAAGACTTTAGAAATTCAGTAAAAGCTTATGAGTAATTTCTGCTTGTGGCCTAATGTGGCTGTAAAAGTTGTTCAGGACTAACTGCTTTCCTAATAGAAACATGTTAAATTTTTGCAATTATTTTGTAATACACAAATATTATCTATAAATTTCATTTTTACATAATTAATATTTTATTGCACACATGTATATTGCATTGTACTGTATTACATGTATTTAAAAAAAGTAGGATAAAACATCAGTCTTCACATTATATTGAATAATCCATTATTTCAGACTGAATTTTTTTCTCTTTAACATCTTTAGCTTCTAAGTTAGAGGAATTTCCCCTTCCTTTTCTTTCATTTTCTTTACTTTCTCTATAATTTTTGAAAGCCAATTTGATACTTACTCAAGCAAAAATGTGTAACAGTTTTGGCAGACCTCTATTACTCCATTTTTTCATTCAGCTATTTCTATACATTTATCCTAATTAGCAGAACTATCCTCAAGCATGCCCACATGTTACTCAAGGAAAAGGCAAGGTGGAAACCTATTTCATAGTAGAATTTCTGTTATGTCTGCCATTTGAATGTTTCCTTTTATCATTTGCTTAATGAGCCACATGTATTCAGATGTGGCTGTGGCTGTTTTGGTTTTCTTAATTGACACTGAGAAAATTCTGTATTACTGGTATTCTTAAGACACAAAACTACCTAATATGATTTTATTAGAAGATCTTTTAAAATTATATATAAAAGGTATCAAACCTTTCTGCCCTAAGAAACATTTCTGCTTATATTGCACATGCCAAAGAAATCTCCCTGTGGAATCAGTCTTACTGAAATGAGTTAAAATGTCTGCATAATAAAGACTAGATTGAAATTTTACAACAGCTCCCAATGAAGACACAGCTTAACTACACAGAGACTTCAAAAGTAGACCAAATACTTTATTCTGACTCAGTTGTTCTTGATGGTTTAGTGTGTGAGAGAGAAGTTAAAAGCAATGCTCATTCTCTCATGCTTTTCTCCTTGAATTTCTCACCTACTTGAAAACAGCAAAAAGAAAAAGTCTCACATACTTTCAGCATAGATCATGGTGTTACTCAGTGATGTAAACTATATTATAAATAAAAGACACAGTTCCACAGTTCTTTGCAAAATGAACTCAAAGAAACAGTAACAAAACTGAAGAGATGAGGAACGATCGATTAGCTTCTGGTTTACAGTAAATCCAATCTATGGTAAGAATGAACAGCTGAAAGTTTGCTGGTCGTGATGTTCAAGCCATCTGGAATGTGCCAACAGAAAAATAAATTAATGCCTTAGTTACACTGTTCATCTTGATGGCTTCATACTGATGCAATTGTATGGCTATGTACTTGCATAATTATTTTGTCACGTAAGTTTCCTCAGAATTGTGCAGAATTTTACTCAGCTTCCGAAAGTGTGTGTTATTTCAACAAAAAAAAATCACCAAAAGTTTGTGTAGCTTTCACTCCTTAGGTAGCTACGTTTTTGTGATGGAAAACAAGACAATTCACATCATCACCATGACTAAACTGACCATGAGGTTTATTTTTGTTACTTTCACAAGATAAATATTTTTTCATATGAGTCTTCTGAGTCTTGGATGAAAGGCATTCTATGAGCATTTTTCATGCATGTTGTAATAATTGAACTCACTATAAAGCAGAATAGTCATGATTAAATCTATTAAATTATACAGGCAAAGCAGAGCTGTACCGTTTGGAATCTTTCATGTAACTATACAGTGTAAAGCAACCATCCAGAATATGAACTGTTTTTAGCTTTGTTCTTTCTTCTGATTTATGATTTTATTGTTCACATATTTTGTTTGATGGCTTTTTAATTAAGAATGTGAAAATAGTACCCCAGTAAAAAGCCAAGGTTCCCTTTTCTTGCATGCAGGGATTACTCAGGTCTGAGTTTCACAGTCAGTGCTTTTCTAGATTGATTTCTTTTTTGTTGGTCCCATGAGTTGTTCTTTTTTTTTGGCACAATGACTGAGGTGCAAAAGGAGGGGTAGGAAATTACTGAATTCTAGTTTTTTGATAGGATTCTGTGCTTGGAAACTCTTTTGGTTTCAGGAAAAGCCATTGTCTCCTTCACCCTTACTAAACTTTCAAAATACAGATTATCACAAGCGCACTTTAAGCCTCTGTAATGTGTTCTCAGTAAGCAGTAAACTCAAAGAAGATAAGTCTCCAAAGAAATAAAAAGTGAGGAATCTATATCAAGCCTATTTCTTTCAGTATGTAGTTCAGCTAATATTTACACTTCTTACATTGATGTTAGTGGTACCTGAAGTGCAATTTAACATGTTAGAAAAACAGTATCTCTGCCTTGCACCTAAATTACAAATGAGTAAACAACTTCAGATGTCAAATCCCAAACAGTATTCCCCTTTCAATATTCCCCTTCATGCCCCTCAATTCTGGGCATGCAGCATTGTTACACAGTAACAATGAGTTATTAATGTCTTTATGACTTAATAGAAGTTGTTTGTCTCTGATTTTGTGTAATAAGAATTATTTGTATTACGTCTACAGCTTTACTTAATGAGACATTAATACCTCATTTCAATATGTAAAGAGCTGGAGGCTTTTTTCTTCATGTATATCAATAATTTGAGGAGGGAGCATTTATTTTTTTCTATATCAGATTAAACATAGCTTTTTGCATTTTTTTTGTGTGTTGTTTGGTTAGTTTTGTTTGATTTATTGTTTGCTAGTTTTCCTTTTGCGTATGGGACAGTGTTTTAGTTTGTTTTAATTAAGTTCATCGCAGTGGAAAAAATTATGATGTTTATCACACCCAAATGAAGATTTACATTTACGGTTTACATTTACATCTTTGGACTGTCATTGGGCTTTATGACAGGAAATGGGAGGGAATACACATGATTTAACTAAAACAAAGATCAATTTCAACCAAAAATGTCATGTGCTTCTGTTATTTAAAGACACTGCTTCAGATGCAAGCATTCTAGATACCCTTGTTTATTCAAATCGGCCTTGTACGCAGTACATTTCCTGAATTTATGAAGAATGAATGTGACTAAAAGCCAAAGATCTTTTTTTTCCTTCCAAAATGAGAAGTGATTCTAGCTTTTGCCTCAGCTACCTGATACACCTTTTTTGATGTCACACTTTTCTGTTTAAATGTAGGCAGCACTGGTGTTCAATTTCTAAAGTGAGTTTCCTGGGATTTTCATGATTACAACATTGATGACAGACAATGAGCTGAGGAAAGAACATAAAATATCATAACCACACTGAACTTAAGCCTCTGCCTTTTGGTTAACAATGACATTTGAAAAAAAACTTACTCTGATAATTTTTTCTTAGGTTCAATCTTATGGTGATGTAAATGAGTTCTGTAATAAAAATTAAATAATCAAATTTCTGAGTATTTATATGTCTCTAATATTAAAGGGAGAGAGTGGACATGGTTTGGAGTCTGTTCCTTCATTTGCCTGGGGGTTTGTTTATTTTTTTGTGGGTTTGGAGTTTTTTATTTATTTTATTTGCTGAAACTAACTTTACATCATATAGGGTAACATTTACCTGTCTGTCTACTTGTTTATCTATATATTGCATATCTTTTTAACGTGTATGACCACAAAATTTCATTCTACCTCTTTTTTTTGACAGTTTCAGGCATAGACATTGAGTCCTGGCCATAACTTTGTAATTAAATTATACCGTGTCTGGTATGAAATCCTCTCTTTTCTACATTTTCTCTTCTCATAAACAGTTTTCTGTTTTGTTTTTTGGTTGGTTTATTTGTTTGATTGGTTGGTTTTTGTTTGGTTTTGGTTTTCTTTTCCCCCACAAGTGTACAACATCCAAAGGACTAGAATATGGTATCAGAGGTTTTTCACTTGATGGGCTAGAGATCCAAATTGTCCCGTAACACATATCAGTGAATCACACTAGATATGTGCTACCATTACCTCTACACTGTCATTTTGAATCACATCCTATTTCCCCTTCTATTTATTATTCAGACAGTATATTTTCTAGGTTGCTTACATGAGCCACTCTAGGGAAAAACAAGTAGGTCCCTTCAATGGTACAGCTATAACTGAAATGATTTGTGAGTCAGTTCTCTTATTGCATTTGGCAAAAAGCAAGTAAACTTAACACTTTCAGAGCCTTCAGACATATAATTTATTCATCTTTTGGTTGCAGGAACATTCCCTAACCACACAGAGACCTGGTAAGGTTGGTTGATGCAGGTGGATTTAAATAATCTCAGCATCACTATATATAATAAAAAAAGTAAACGAGGTTCTATAAGGATGTAAAGAACTGAATCTGAAAGGTTAAGATTGGAGCAAATCAAGAATAAATGGGAATATCTGGACCTGGAGGTACCATCAGGAACACACAGCAAGCTCTCAGTGCCTGTGTTAGTGACATCCAGACTAGCAGCTCACCAGCACTCCTGCACACCTATTTGCAGTTTCATAAAACACATGAATTTGGAAACAGGGATGGTATTGGCTTACAGGTATCTACCAGGATATATACACTGCCAGCTCCAAAAGGGTTTAAAAAGGTATATCCAATATGTGCACGTGGTCATTAACTATCCATGAAGAGATAATTGTCTACCCCTGTCTTCCATTGCACAGGATGTATCCTAATATCTGGACATGAGCACTGAGGTGGCCAGCTGCTGGCCAGACAACTTGAGCACTCCTGTCTTGCCCCCTGACAACTCAGCTGACCTCTCGGGGCATCATGCACTACCTAGTGCTTGTGTGGTAAGAGGGGGTGGGAGTGAAACAAGTTTTGTTTCTGTTTTTCTTTTAAATAAAATTGCTTTTCCATCTTATAATATCTTGCATGTATATTTTCTGCATTGTGGGTACAGTGCAACAGTCTTTCCTACAAAGGTGAGTGGCAAGTATCCCCAAAACTACAGAAAGCAGGTTAAAGATATGTGTAATGGGAATAAGGTGCTGCAGCCATGTAGGCATGTAGTGAAGTAAGCCTGTAGCATATCACTGAATCAGACTTCACTTTATGGAAGTGAACAGGGCAGTCTACGTCAATAAACTTTGTAAATGGAAACCATTTTTCTCCTGGTGCCCAGGAACAAGATATTGCTCCCTGAAGGTTTACCAGCACTTTTAAAAAGAGTTTTTTAAGGGTGGAGTAATAGTAATCATCAGGTTACTATTGTTAGGAGGTAAGTATGTAAAGTACAGGGACTCAAGTGTTAGCTTACTGGCCCATTTCACAAAAGAAAGGCTTTGGGTTATATATATGTAAATGAATAGACAGCATTTTTAAGGCAGAGAGCCTGTTCTTGTCACTTCTAATCTGCAATAAAAATTCATCATGTGAGAAATATGCATGAGGATTTGAATGGGTGGGCATGCCTCCAGTGTATTATCATAACACAGGCAGTGGAAACCATCTTTCTTAAGTAGGAAAGACTATCTGCAAATAGCTGACATACAAAATGTCTCCATATTGGCATTTGAACACAGAAGTCCTTTTAAAAAATGAAAACGGAGATGAATGGGGACCGATGTGCTATCTGATCAACTACTTCTAGTCTGTCATATCTATAGTCAGCTTTCTTTGGCACTGTAGGCACCTTCATGCTCCAGGCTGCTTTTAAATTGTTCCAAAAAAATTAGTACCAGAAAGAGAAAATTGGAAGACTCCCATATGCAATATTCTTTCCAACATTACAGCAACTGTGGTTTCCTTACCTTTCTAATTTACAAACCTACCTTAGAAAAATAGCTCAAAGTTTGCTTTTCTTGTCATTTCAATCAGAATTTATTATTTTACTCTTTTTTTTTCCTCTCACACTAGCGCTTATTAAGGTTCATTATACAAATCTAGAAATCTAGAATAGGGTTTGTTTGTTTCTAATAACAACAAACTTTTCACATTTCCTTATTAATTGAGTCAACTTAGGCATTATTTCCACTAAGAAATGGTGGAAAAGGTCAAGGTCTGAGTGCATACCACAGCTGAAACCTAAAGCTATCTCAGGATCAGAACTTGAGTCTGCTCTGCTTTCTGCAGAAAAGAACTGCAGGTGCTTACCTCAGGTGAGACATTGTGGTGCAGTATATCATATGTCCTATCATAACAACCAAGAGATCAGGATCCCAAGTGTTCTATACACTACACACATTCTATACAATGTAAACACAGCCTTACAATGTAGTTTTAGCAGTTTTCCCGGCAGATATTAGCCATTGATAGAAAAATAGTCACACTACTCTTACTGCTGTATATAAGCATCTGAAAGGAAGGTGCCAAGAGATGGAGTCAGGCGCTTCTCAGTGGTGCCAAGTAATAGAACAAGAGACAATGGGCAGAAACTGATGCACAGGAAATTCAGCCTGAATATGAGGAAGAACTTTACTGTGTGGGCAACTGATCACTGGAACAGATTTTTTAGAGTGGTTGTGGAGCCTCCCTCACTGGAGATATTCAAGAACCATCTGGACACAATCCTGTTCAATGTGTGCTGGGACAATTCTGCATAAGCAGGGAGGCTGGACCAGATAACCCTACCTGTGTTTCCTTCCAGCTTTAACCATTTTATGATTCTGTGATTCTATAATCAACTAAAATTATTTGAGCAGGATTCTACTCCAAATTGTAGACATCAATATTGAGTGGCATTTTTGCCAGTTCCATTTGTAGCTGGGGTCATTATTTCCTACCTTTTGTACATATCATTGCAATTGTTGGAAGTTAAATTTCTCTATTCCCACCTTCCATAATGAAGACAATTGTAAATACAGTTCTCTTGATGGCAAATCAATATCCATCTTAAAGCACAGGGACAATTTTACCTCTTTCAGTGGCTTTTTAACAGAGTTTAATTTATTGTCCATCAAAAAAAAGTTAATAATGAAAATCTAATTAAATGAAAGGAAAAAGAAAAAATCCTTTGAGGAAGACAAAACACATGAGAAATTAGTTCTTTCCAAATATGCTGCTCGAATGAGTAAAAAAAAAGTAATTCATTTCTCAGAAATTTGTCTTTTAGTGAAATACCGTATCAACAACAAGATTATCAGACATACTCAAATCAATTGAAGACTGAACATCAGTAAACATAATTTTGATAAAGAAGACACATATATAAACAAAAAAAAATAAAGACAAAAAAACACTAGATGTCACATTAGCAATTCTCCTTGGCAAAACTGTGTTTTGAAGACTGAAGAAAAGTACTGGACTAGAACCGAAAGGAATATCACAAAATACAGACAGCAAATTGATTTTAGCATAGATTTTTTAAAAGCACAGTTCAAGAGCCTTTGGGACAAACAAGCAATGTGGATGTCATGATGCCAAGGATGAAGGGGCTCACAAATTATCCTTTGAAGAACTAATGAACACATCCAAGTCAACTGCTCTTGTCCTTATGGAGGACTTCTACTTACCAGAAATTAACTGGGAACATCACAAAGCTAGTACAACCCTAGTCAAAAGATTCCTAAAGAACCTGGATGACAACTTTATAGAACAAGCCCGAAGGAAGCTGATTCAGAAAAATGTTCGCCTTGATCTGCTCCTTGTCAAGAGAGTGGATCTTGTGAGTGAAGTGGAGATTGGTGACCATCTTGGTCACAGCAACCAAGAAACAATTGAGTTTAAAGTCTCTGTTGACAGCAGGAGAAGTGTCAATAAAACCTCAGCTCTGGACTTGAGGAGAGCAGATTTCAGGCTGCTCAGGCAATTAGTAAGTAAGGTCTCCTGGGAAAATGTTTTTGCAGGTGCTGTTACAATCCACCCCCGAAGAAAAGGGCAACTCAGGTTCTTGTTAATAAATCCCTTGGCATGGATGAGAGTGAAACAACACCAACTGATTGGTTTTTGTAAATATATATCTGTGTAGGGGTTGTTTTAGAACAAGTTGGCTTCAAAGGAAAATACTTATATAAATGTTTTGGTTGTCATCATCTATAGTAATACAGTAATATTAAAGCATAAAAATAACACTTAAGAAAATGTATAAGGGAAAGACAAAGAAAGGATAAAATCAGAAAGATATATAAAGTCATCACCCTCTGGATGAAGCCATGAAACTTAGTAGTTGGTTGAAGTGGTGGTTGCAGTCCTGTTGAAGTGCTGGTCTTGATTTGTTGGGGCATGAGGTAAAGTTCCCCAAACTCAAAGATTTAATGAGTTCTATACACTCAGGCTCAGGCAGGAATATCTAGTACCTCCCGTGGGGTGAGGAGTTTTAAAATGGATGATGTCACAGGACATGTCATGAGTCTTTGACACCTTCTAAGATATTACAGCTGTCTATTATCTCAGCATCAATCCTAGCCCATTATGGTCCATCATCTCAGATGAATAGCCCAGGCTAGGTGTGAAAGTTTTCGATGCTCCCCAGAAGGTTTTTCACAGCAGAGTCATGATGTTAGGGAGGACATTGGAATTGTAAGAGGATTATCCCACCACCCAGGATTTGCCTCTTATCAGTCTCTTCCCTTATCTGGAAATCCTGTCTGTATCTTCGGGTATGCACACCTGTCTGTACCTGAGATTGTTGGACAATGACACCACCTAGTCTTATCTGATGGTCCTTTCCCATGTCCTTTCCCATATTCAGGGAGAGGTGGGCTTTGCTGCATAACTGGTTTTATGCAGTTTGACAAAACTCTTAACAATATTTATGCCATTTACCATTTCAGTCTCTGAGATGTGCTGGGGTCCACCAGTGCTGGTCAGGATTCTAATATCGCCTCCTAAAGGCACAGGTAATTCCCAAATATTGGAATTCAAGCAGGCAAGGCAGAAGGCCATCTTAGCTGAAGAGGGATGTATTCCTGGAAATAAGGCAAAAAAGGAAGGTGTATGTCCAGTGGAAGAAAGGTCAAGTAACATAGGATGAATACAGAGATGCTGCTTGCTGCTGTGGTTACAAAATTCATGTGGCTAAAGCTCCGCTGAAGATGAAGCTGGACAGAAATTTATGGAACAATAAAAACAGGTTTTTTTCAACTATATTAAGGCAATAGGCAGTAGAGAAATATTACCAGTACATCCCAGAATAAGGCAGGTCACCTCACAAATAGGGATGGAGACAAAGTAGAGGTGTTTAACATCTTCTTTGCCTCTTCAGCATGGATGATGGACCAAGGAGATCTCAGTACCCTGAGCTGGAGGAATATGGATGTGAAAATGATCAGCTCCCAGTTGACTCTGAAATTGTCAATTGGGATCTGCTGCTTCAGGTAGATCCCTATGACTCTATGAGGTCTGATGGGAGTCATCCTAGGATCCCAAAAGAGCCATCTGATGTCACTGAAAAACCTCTCTTGAAGATTTTTGAGCAGTCTTGGGGATCTGGAGACGTTCCAGATGACTTGAAGCTGGTGAATGTTGTTCTGAATTTCAAGAAGGGCAAGAAGGAGTACCCTGAAAACTACAGGCCTGTCAATCTCCTTTCATTTCCTGGTAAAGTTGTATAGAAGATTTTTCTGGTAAGTACTGAAAAACACTGAAAGACAGTGATTAGTCACAACCAGCATGACTTCAGGAGAAGAAACTCTCGCTTATCAAACCTTATTTCCTTTTATGACAAGGTAACTCACCCAAGTGATCAAAGGAAGCCAGCTGATGTAATCTTTTTGGATTTCAGTAAAGCTTTTGATACTGTCTCTCACAGGATCCTTCCGCATAAAATGTCCAGCACACAGCTGATAAACACATCATGTGGTGGGTGAGTAATTGGCTCATGGGTTGAGCACAGAGGGTAATAGTGAATGGGGGCACATCAGACTGGTGACCTGTCACTAGTGGGGTTCCACAGGTCTCCAAATTGTGTTCTTCAGCATCTTCATGAATGACTTGGACTAAGAACTGGAAGGGATACTGAGCAAGTTTGCAGATGACACAAAACTGGGAGGAGCTGTTGACTCCCTCGAAGGCAGAGAGGTCATGCAGAGAGACCTCAACAAATTAGAAGGCTGGGCAATCACCAACCATCTGATGTTCAATCAGGTAAAGGTGTCAGATTCCGCACCTGGAATGGAGTAACCCTGTAAGTTTGTACAAACTAGGGAATGAGTTGCTGGAAAGCAGTGACACAGAATGGGACGTGGGGGTCCTGGCTGATGGCAAGTTGCATATGAGTCAGCAGAGCCCTGGCAGCCAGGAGGGCCAACCATGTCCTGAGGAGCATCAGGCACAACATCGCCAGCCGGTCACAAGAGGGGATTGTCCCACTCTGCTCTGTGCTAGGGCAGCCTCACCTTGAGTATTTTGTGCAGTTTTGGGCACCACAATGTAAGAAAGATATTAAGCCATTAGAGAGTGTGCAAAGGAGGGCAACAAAGATTGTGAAAGGTCTTGAGGGGAAGCCTTATGAGGAGCAGCTGAGGTCACTTGTTCTGTTCAGCCTGGAGAAGAAGATAGTGAGGTATCTTCTCACTGCAGTAACAACTTCCTTGTGAGGGGAAGAGAAGGGACAAGCAGTGGTCTCTTNGACACAAAACTGGGAGGAGCTGTTGACTCCCTCGAAGGCAGAGAGGTCATGCAGAGAGACCTCAACAAATTAGAAGGCTGGGCAATCACCAACCATCTGATGTTCAATCAGGTAAAGGTGTCAGATTCCGCACCTGGAATGGAGTAACCCTGTAAGTTTGTACAAACTAGGGAATGAGTTGCTGGAAAGCAGTGACACAGAATGGGACGTGGGGGTCCTGGCTGATGGCAAGTTGCATATGAGTCAGCAGAGCCCTGGCAGCCAGGAGGGCCAACCATGTCCTGAGGAGCATCAGGCACAACATCGCCAGCCGGTCACAAGAGGGGATTGTCCCACTCTGCTCTGTGCTAGGGCAGCCTCACCTTGAGTATTTTGTGCAGTTTTGGGCACCACAATGTAAGAAAGATATTAAGCCATTAGAGAGTGTGCAAAGGAGGGCAACAAAGATTGTGAAAGGTCTTGAGGGGAAGCCTTATGAGGAGCAGCTGAGGTCACTTGTTCTGTTCAGCCTGGAGAAGAAGATAGTGAGGTATCTTCTCACTGCAGTAACAACTTCCTTGTGAGGGGAAGAGAAGGGACAAGCAGTGGTCTCTTTTTGGTGGTGACCAGTGACAGGACCTGATGAAATGACCTGAAGTTGTGTCATGGTAGGTTTACATTGAATATTTAGAAAAAGGTTGTTCACTCAGAGGGTGGTTGGGCACTGAAACAGGCTACCCAGGAAAGTGGTCAGAACAGGAAGCCTTTCACAGTTCAAGAAGTGTTTGGACAATCCTCTCAGACACATGGTGTGACTCTTGGAAATGGTCCTATGTAAGGCTAAGGGTTGGACTTGATAATTCTTGTCGGTCCCTTACAACTGAGCATGTTCTGAAATTTTGCAACATTGTGAGATTATAGGAATGCACACATACTAAGTATGGGGAAAAGAAAGCATGCATATGAATTGGAGAGCTAATTGATTTTGCCCAGAAGTGAATTAAAATTTGAGCTTTCTTTTTAGATGAGGATCATATGACAGGCTGGATGGGAAATTCCATAAGCTTATTTAAATATTTTGAATGATGTTCTCAAAGTTTAATATCACTACTGTCTTAATTTATTATGTCTTTCTAAATTTCAGTCCTCTGTGACCCTGTAATCATAATGGGTGAATTTTAAGGCAATAATGTGTTAATCACAACAAAACACTGTGATTCTGTTTTTTCTTTCTCTTACTACTCTTTTGTTCATAAGTCAAATAAATGTTTTACCTCTACATGTATCCTACTGCGACAACAGTTACTGATGTATAACCTTTTTGGTGAAGCTAGAAGTACAGTAATGTTCTGTCATTGTGTATCTCAATGCACAGCATGAGAACAATTACCCTTAGTTACAAGGTTTATATACCAAAATCAGGTACCTTCTTGGATGAGTACTGTCAAATATTCTTGAGTTGCTATATCCCTTTGAGACTCCAGATGGAATGAAATGGAGAACAATTTAATTAAATGTGCTGGGAATGTAATCTGGGACATTATGCATTTATTGAAGAAATCTGGTATGGAAGAGCTGTATTACATTGGGAAATTATCCTTACTAGTAAACAGAATATGTACCGGTATGCCTTAACAGAGTGGGTATAAAGGCAATAGATAGATTTGTAATATAGTCACAAAATAAAGATCTGGTACTAAATCTGAATATTTTTAAACAAAATATATTAATTGGACTTTCATAGCATGTTTCATTAACATATTATAATTTCCTGACATTGTAGATCCTTGTGTACTTGTAGTTATTGGAGCTAAGTATAGATATCATTAATATCAAACACGTATTAGTCCAGGATTATTATCAGGTTAGTTTGATAATGTACAATTTTTCAAGAAAAATTTGGAGAGGCACAAGTTTCTGGTTAAAATTCCTTAAATCACACAGAGCCTAAAAATTATATTTTGATATCTGTACTAAGAAAAATTGAGTTTTTTCCTGTTCACCACTTTTTATTTTCACAAGATCAAGACTAAAAAAAACCCAACAAACCCCCTTTAATTTTCATAATTGAAAATTTGAATATGATAACAAATATTTGAATATGATAACAAATAGTTATCATCCATGTTCTGCTTTTATGTGTTCAGGCTTTTCACTGTTGTTACCTCAAACAGTTGACTCTGGTTTTGTTAGAAACACACCATTAGCACCACAACAGAAAAACAGAGAAACAGATTATATGTATACCCTATATATCCCTCACTTCATGAGTTATTTCTTAGCTAAATCCATGACTTATTCAACTGGAATTTTCTCTGACAGTTCTGAGGCTTAACTAGCAAAGAGAATTTCTTTTTTTTTGAGAAGGGAATCATTTCCTGGCTGGTCACTGCTCTCTGATTTAGGGTCCATGAATACACAAAATTTCAGAAAATAGTAATACAAAAATTGTATCCTGAATTAACTCTGCATAAAAAAAGCACAAGCTGCGGGTTTATTTACATTGAAGAGCTAAATGGATGCTATTTGTAGAAACCTGTTTCACAGGTCTCCACTTAGGGTACTTGACCAGTTTCCAGTTGTGTGGGCCTCCTTTAAATCAGATATTTGATCCCAGCTTTTTCTCTTCCCAGTATTAAAAATTACCATAGTTCAGTATTTTTCATACACTGTTACAATGCAGTAAAAAAAAAAAAAGAAAAAAAGAAGAAAAAAGGAAAAAAAAAAGCACCCAAACACAAAAATTAATCAGAAGATAAGGGAAAACAACATATGCAAGAACTGTCTTTCAGCTAGTTAAAAAAAAATAAAAATAATTATTTTATTTTTATATTATTTATTTTATATAGATGCAAGTAGTTTGGATTTTTTTTCTCAATAAACATTTATATAATGTTGGTTTCTGGAGTATGATACTTAAAAAGGAGATGGTTTCTCAAACTTCAAGGTTTTTTGATGCTAAGGTATGAACACGAATTCAAACTCAGTATGCAAAATAGTGGCTTAAACTGTAAAAAATAAGAAAAAATACTTATTTAGTCTCTAGTGTTTAATTTTGTAGGTGACATAAATTTTCTTTGTGTATATTGGAATAATAAAAAAAGTAAATAAAAAATTCCAGCCGCTTTCCTCCTTGTCAGATTTTCCTAAACATATATAAGATTTACTTGACCATTTTCTGGTTTCTTTCACACCAGAGCTATACAACTCAAAAAAAAAAAGGTGTTTATTGACCTTTTCAGAGTACAGGGAGAAACAAAATAAAAGTCAACTCATTATACAATATGTGAGATTCACTTTGAGAAGCAGTGTCAAGTGCCTATAACTTAGAGAAATCTTACAAAAAACTTAGCTATATCTCAATTATAGTAATATTCAGTTTTCATGGCTCAATTAAATGGATATCCAAAGAGATTTGACTAGACAATCATAGCTAATTTCCTACAGGATCCTGGCCTCAAAACGAAAATGTCTGCTTTTGTTAGACAATTTTGGACATAGCAAATCTAAATATATTCTTTATATATTTATACTAAATAATCTTCCTTGTAAAGAAAACAGGTTATTTAATTTCACATTACACCATATGTTTTTGCTGCTTTGGACTGGATATCCAAATTATCTAAATTATCAGGTTCCTCCTTGTAATCTGTAATATGAGCAAATGGTGCATAGATTTTTTTTTTAAATTTATTTTTTAGAACTTCTATATTGGCAGTTAAAAACACAATCTAGAAATTGTCTAAGCCATGTCTTGAGATTTAGAAGTATTTAGAGCTCAAGTGCTATTTAAGGATTCTTCTTGAAACAAATCAGGTCACTATGTGCCTAGGTCTTTAAGAATAAAATAAAGGTTTTACTCATTCTAGAGTTCACAAGCAGAAATTCTATGTTGTCTCAGAGTAGCTGCTTTTCTCTGAGGACGGGATAAACCAGAGTAGTTCCAGTTTAAAATGGATACCCTCCTGACTGTATTACAATGAACAACAGGAGAAAAAATGGAAATATTTTGTTGCTTCTTCACAGAAAATAATTGTTAAGTGAGCCGAAATTAAAACAAGGAAATGCATGATGGAAGACAAGTCACATGCTTGATACTAAGTACAGTGTGGGCATTAACCGGTAGTAGTTAAAAAATAATCAAAATTTGTTGTTTCATAGAAGCTTGGATCAGATGTATACATTAACACCACAAACACAATATAGTTACTTTTTTTTGTTCTGTTACAGAAGACTGTGGATTAACATATATTCTATTTCCTGAATTTTGTTACCCACATACTGAGAAATACAGTGTAAATCAATCAATTTTCAATTTTGTCAGTAAGTTGACTTTTATTACAATAAAATTTCCATGAACTTATTCTCACTAGTCACATTTTTATTGTCCATTCTCAATCATTTTTTCTTCCCCTCCCCCCCCCCCCCACCCCNTTTTCCTCCCCCCCCCCCCCCCCCCCCAATAATCCAAAGCATTCTGGTTTGCTTTTTGACATAGAATGCTGTACTGAAAATACAAACACTTCAGTGAAATTGAGATATACAGTGGTCACACTATGGAAATAATGCCTTCCCAAGATTGTGGCAGCTGGTGTTAAAGTAATAAAACATTATTAGAAGCAGAATAAAATGTTTGACCTGTATCAACAAAAGGAAAGGGACATAAGGAACATGCAAACTGATAAGTATTATACCAAAAATAGAATTTTTTTTTTAAGCACCACCTGCCTCAGAATCTAATTCTTCATAATATTCTGTGGTTTTTTCTATTTTTTCCCTTATATATCCATCTAGGATAGGTTATCAGTGTTGCCATCAATACAAAGTCACCACAAGAGAAGAAAAACAGGCAAAATGAAGACTCATTGTAATATTTTTGGTCTCGAAAGGAGCAGAGACAGAGTTCCAATCTTTACTTCCTGTTACCTTTCTGCATTTTGCACTATGCAACTGCTGTATTGAAGATTACATAATTAGCTACATAGCCATATAAATGCTCTGTCGTAAAGAACAAATAGTGATTGGGGTTCCAGGACTACCTTTCCCCATGTTAAGTATTACCTTGTTGTAATACTATCTGGATTTCTGTGGATATAACAGGTGACTTATATTTATGCACTGCAATTCCTCTGTTAGTTACTTAAATCAGTCTAAATCTACCTCTGTACTCTAACTCTTTTTGGGTTTTTTTAATACACTAATCAATGCAGATTGAACTTCTACTACATGAATTTGAACGTTTTTATTATGCTTACATTATAAAAATTGTAAGTATAAAATCACCTTTCATTATGTTTGGTTTTGGTTTTTGTTGTTGTCTCTGATCTCTAACCTAATAAGCAGTGTGCTGTTGAACCACTACTTTCATTGTTCCATTAAATCTTTTGGCTACTAGGAGCAAATATTTCCCCTGACCGCAGCAGCTACCAGAGGGCAAAAAATGCTTACCTGAAAAAATGTGAATCACGTAGATGAAGCTGGAGGTCCTGACCATTCCAGACGCTCTGATCTGAACTTATTTTGTGAATGAGTAGCCAGGGAAGAGCTGGGCAGTACCTATCAATGTTTTCAGGCAAAGATGACAACCTTTTACTAGCAGTGTCTTCGTGTAGATTGCAAGACATAAACAATTACAAAAGCACTTATAAAACCATAACCAAACAAATGAAGTGGGCTATACTCTTCAGAGATACAGAAATGAAGCACAGCAAAGAGCAATCTGGGAGTAAGGGCTCTGTAAAGTTATTTAAGTAGACTAGTTGTGAAATGTTTTTTAAAAAAGAAAAAACAAACAAACAAAAAAAAAGAAAACAAAATCAAAATACACCCACACACAAAACTTTAAAACAAGCAAAAAAGCCCAGCCAGTTATATAAGACATAGGTTAACTGAAGCAGAATCTGTTGATCTAAATTTGGATTTGTACACACAGACTGAGCTTACATCTAGTGGAAAGTCAGGATACAATTCTACATGAAAAAATCAATGAAAAAATTTAAATCAAAATACCACCTAGTTTGAAAACAAGGATTGGTTCTCAGATGACAGATGTTTCCCAGGTGGGTTCAAACTGAAATTTTTAGGCAGCAGTAAAAAAGCCTTTAGAAATGGAGATTCTGAAGAAATGAAAAATACGATTTAGGAAACTAGGAATATCGATATGTTAATATCACATGAAACTACTTGGTGCTACAAACTCTTCAGTACACTGAAACATTTGCTATAGATAGTGCTACTGGACTTAATATTTGCATGTCATTTGAATGACAAACTCATGTTGAAATGGAAAGATTACATTAAGAGGACTAAAAACAGGACAATAGGGAAAAAACCCCAAACCCCTCTATTGAACCTTTGACCGCTAAATTGATTTTTGATGACCAAAATACTGGTGTTATTTACTCCTGTAAGTAGATTTGACCCAAACCCTCCTAATGGAGTAGCATGCAGCCAGAAGTAAGTCTTAGATATGTAGGCATACCTCTGTGGTTTTTTTTGCTGGGGGACAGAGATAAGGTTAGGTTGGCTAAAGTCAAAACTACCATGCACAACGTTGCCAAACCTATAACACCTGTGTAGGGTTACTTAGCTAGACTATTGCAAATTGGAACACCTACAAGGGTTAAAGAACCTGATGCTTTTCCCCTGGAGTACAACTGTCGAAAAATTGGGTGTTGGACATGGCTAGCTGTATAACTGGTTTCTCCAAACATTTCACAGGGCAAAAAGGTAAGAGCTGTGAATGTAGAAGACAATCCCCTGAAAATCATGTATCAGTGAAAGCAAGGCTGAATTGTATACCTGAATAATGCTAAAATTTGGCACGTCCCATCATGTTATGAACTGTAATTATAACAAGGCTAAAAAGAGACAAAAAACACAACACAGACCAAAACTATAAGATTGCTTTCTGTAAGATCCAGTAAAGGCAAATTGGCAAACTGCAGTCCTGGGCAGAAGACTCTCAAAGTGACCAAAACCGGGACAGGAAGTGGTATATTAAAACAATCTTTCCCTTAAAATGTGACAGATCCCTCCTAAATGTGCTAATATGAAGATATTTTTTGTATCTTCGTGGCACACCTTTGACTGCAGAATCTTCATCCAGCAATCTGTGTACACATGAAAGAGAGCTATTAAAAATGTAACAAGATGAGGACTGCAGGTTTTGAATTTTATCCCAACTTCAACCTTAGTATTTAATTCTTTTAAAATAGTATTCAAGAAGTATGAATGAATGAGAGCATTTTTAAATTTTGACTATAAAATTATATCTACTTTTTTATATTCACAAGGAAAAATCTCCCATCATACACAGTGCTAAAGGCTATTTCTTTAACACAAAGGAAAAATGTGTTTCCTTCACATACTCAAGTAAAACAAGAAGCAGTGTCCTTGGAAATTATTTAACATGCTTACTACTAGATGGTTTGCATTGCATCTCTCTGATTTACATGTTTAAACCTTTCATCAGTTTTACTGTACAGGACTGAGGTGCTCCAGCAGAGTTGGCTTATCACTGAAAGCCACAATGTTGTGAGTCCTACCTCAAAGACAATGCAAAATGCATTCTGAACCTTTGATATTTCAATGTAAATTCCATAATGTGTTTTAAAGAATGGAAAACAAATTGCACCACACTATAATTGCTGTATAGATCAGCTGATAATCTGTGCATGTTTACTTGTAAACCTGGAAATACAGGAAAAAAAACAAAAGAGCAGATCCTAAAATGAGGAAAATAAAGTATCTTGCAAAATGCAAAGTCAGATGCAAATCAACTGAACAAGATTTGAACAAGACTGAATTAAAACATGTGAATTGATTATTAACTTGCATATCATATAATCCAGGCTATGCCTTTTCTTTCATCAGGATTCATTCAGAAGTGAATCTCTTATTTCTTAAAGCCACTTTTCATATTTGAGTATGTCCAAGATATTAATGTACTTATATGATAGTTGCTCCCTATTTCAGTGACTCCTTAATATTCTAAACCTTAAAGAAACAGACAGAAAAATGATTGATTATACTTAAGATTTTGACCTGCAAACGACGTGGCTCATACAAAGCCAATTTGCAAAAGAGTTGCAGTATTGGAGCTAGACTATACTGAAGGCATTAAGAAAACAAACCTGCACATTCTGGATAGTCTAGATGGGAAACTTTCAGCTTTTATGGACAGTTCATCTTTTCCCACACTAAGTATTCATTTTTTCAGCCTTCCTTATTTGAACAGTTTTATATTTCTATATAAGTTAAAAATCACAAGGATCTCAAAAAGACGAGGGAAAACAAACTTGGTTTTCAAAATATTGGAGGTGGGTGGGGTCAATGTGTGAAGATGATGATACCATGGAAACATCTTCTTACATTTCTTTGGGATTATCAACATTTTATGTGGATCTTATAGAAATATCACTGCAACAGTGGACACTTAAAGATAATTTTGAATATATTTAAAGCTTTGTCCTTCAGTGTTTTTTTTTCAAAGCATCATGGTAATGATACTGGTTTCCAAAGCAACCAATAGAATTTCCCACCTCCTCCTTTTCCTCTTCCCTCTTGCCTGGCAGCGCTCCCTGTAGGATTGACATTTCTTTGTGTAAAAATAAACAAGCATAATTTTGTGTAATACTATCCAAATAATAATGCTGCAGTATCTGGATGAAATATGTATTTTTACTGCCAAATGATGGGATTTACTCCAGGCTTTCTGCTCCCTGTTTTTCTTCTTATTTTTTTTTCCCCCCACCATATGATTTGGGGAAGAGTATGGAAGCCAATCAAAAAGCAAGCAAGGCATTAGCAAACGCAATTTCCTCCTGCCACAAATGAGCCTCAAACATCTTAAAAGACTAATGGTCAGGCTCTCAAAAATAAACCCAAGAGTTTTTATGAATGATAGATATGTTTCGTTCCTGAGTCAATCACAAACTCATCCTGACTTCTCTGACTACCCTTGTTAAAGATCACTATTCCCAAAATAGCTTTAATCAGTTATTTTCAGCCTAAGGGTTGTCAGCAAATTGCTTGTTATGACTGTTTCTCATTCATTATTCATCCAGTGTAACTGGTCATATGAATAACATGATACCACTGCTGTCAATGCCGATGTCTAGAATTTGTTCAACAAGATGCTAATGAATAATAAGTTCTTTATATAAATTCTAACATCCAAAATATTTTTTACAAAATAAAACTTATGCAGTTTGTGAAGATTTTGCTTAATATATTAGAAGTCACATCATATATTTTAATAATTTTAATGTGAACTATCCTATGTAGTGAACAATACATGTTTTCTAAGTCAATAGGCTAAAATTAATATCAATTAGAATGGAAATTGAGTCTTTATGAGTAGTTAGTTGTCTTTTGTTGTGAAAAAAACCTGCTCAATCCATCCTTGTAACTCTATTTGCATCAACATATTTTATCCAGGTAAAACCTGTTAATAAAATCAAACTTAAAAACATTCAAATCCTTGCATAAAAAACCCATATATTAATCCTTCCAAGCAAAGACATTTAAAATTTTATGTAACATATTGTGGATTACTTGATAGGTCTGTTTGCGTAGCTAGCTCTTCAACAGTCATTCATAACAAGTGAAGAGAGGAAAAAAAATTTTCCAAGACAATATTGTTTGGGTGAAGTAGAGAAGAGTTCTTTTACTTATAGGGTTTTAGGGGTACAGAGTATAAAGGAGTATAAAAAGAGTATATAAAGTATAAAAGAGTACAATCCATGTTGACAAGTAGCAATAGAAAAGACCAACTCTTGGATTGAACTCACAGCCTCAGCAATACCACGTGAGCTCTTTTCCAAGCACCCCTGCTTCAAAACATACCGAGTAAATTAATCTGAAAGGCATCCCTTTCATTTCATTCCAGGTTGTACACATACCGAGCCAACCCCTGAGCCACTCTGCCATGTCTTGCAGAAGCAAACAAGGGACAACAACCTGCTCCTCCCAGGTGAAAGACCCTTTCACCCACAGGCTGGAAACACTGACTCTTGCAACATCTGGGCCCAAGTCAGCTCACCACCCAGCCCACTATAAACAAGGGAGAAACTCCCTTTTGCAGTTGCTTCCCTGCAGTTCAGCTAGCCCAGCAGCTCCTGCTGGTACCCAGTTCCCATTACCATTCTCGTCTTCCTTCAAGCAGCACTTGAGGCTCTTGAGGTCCAGTCTAGGAGAACAAGGGAGGGGAAACATTTTCTCCCCCTCTTAGGAGACCAAGGGAGGAAACCCCCCCTTTGCAAGCAGAAGCGATNNNGAGCTCTTCTCTGTGCCCCCCCCCCCCACCTTTTGTGGGGGGGAGCACAGGGCACCACACCAGGCTGGGCAGCAGAGAGCAAGGCAGGTACACAGAGAGGGTGTGTGTGTGTGTGTGTGAGAATGTCAACAGGGTGTAAGACCTGGGAAAGGTTTTCCTACATGGCAGCATACTAAGTTTATAACACTACTCAATTATCATATCTAAAGGTTGCATCCAATCTAAGAAATGTCCATACCCAGAACTTCCCTTGGTTCCGCCTCATGGCACGCCTCTTCTAGAACTGAGTTGGAGGTCTTAAGGCCCCTTACATCATCCTTTATCATCATCTTCCTGTCACTTTCCCTTATTGAAGCTTCTCCGAGGTTGTTGGGCTTTGCTTTCTTGTTTTGACTAACATGGTATCTAATTATCTTAGATCTGGTACATGTGTCCCAGGCATGGTATTCCAGCTATTATCTGACTCTTAAGACAGCTAGCACAGGGTTAGAGGTTGCTAGATATTCTAAATGTAAGAAATTGCATAGAAATATGAAAATCTACAAATAAATAAAAACCTTAAGGCATCACAAGTAATACTTAATTCTACTGTCAGTGTCAAACCTTCAGTAGTAATTAATCATTCAGCAATTCTTGAAATTGAAAAAAAAAATAAAAACTACAAACCAACTAAAAAAGCCCAAAATATAACCCTAAACATATGTAGTCATTGCTTTTAATTTTTTTTTCTTCCAAACCTTTGAGCAAAATGTAGTCTTATATTGGTATTTTTCTTTGAAAGTATAAAAAAAGAAATATATGTAAGACAAAAGAGAAGTTCTTACACAAAACATATTCCAAGGAAAGAACATATTTCAAAAAAGATTTAAGAAAAACAATTATTATTTCACTACTAATTAAATGAATTCCAAGAGTCATCAGTACTGACTGAAAAGCAGAATTCTGCATTGTTTTATGTATTTTTGCTGCCTCTCACATCCTCATAAATACTCTAAATAGTTTGTCATACAAAAACTCCTGGTACCCAACAATCAGGTAGACTTTATATTTGCACACAAAAAATTGATTTAATGTTTGCTTCTCTGTAAATCTATTATTAATACACATATTCACATATTTCTGCAGTAACACATTTTCAGTTTTCCACATTTTCTGTTAGAAAAACTAAAATTTAGTCTGTCCCTTTGTAACAGTGAATTTTGACTGGTGCAAGTGTAGGTATTTTTTGTCCAACACAGAATCATTTGATTGACTGGTTCCTAGCTTATTGCATGTGTGGTATAACACTCAGTTCAAGATGATGTGGTTGAGTGTATATAAGAATAAGTTGGTTTTGCTGTTCTGAGTGCTCCACATGTCAACAACAGAGACCTCCATTCTTTGGAGACTCTCATTCTGTGGAGAAGTGATAGTGTTCAGGCTGGTGGAGTTTCTCAGTGAGGAGGGAAGGAAGATGAGAGACACAGCAAGACTGCAAATTTTCAGTATCTTGTGGAATGCAATGTGTGCATGCAGCAGGGAGAAAACCTAAACCTGAGCCAAGTCTCAGAGACCATGAAAAGAAAGCTTCTTTCTTAGGAACAAAGATGGAGCTTTTCAACCTAGGAAGACACTAAAAACTTTTGGATTAGAAATAAAGATGAGATGAGTGGCTCAGAATATGTGAGGAATGGTTAGTGTTGGACAGATTTGGTCTTATTTTACAGTCTCACACAAGTAAAATTTGAGTTGCCCTGTTTAAAGAACAGCTTCCCTTAGTTTATTATTTTGTGCTCTAAAAACCATAATGGAAGCTTATTTGTGCTTTGGGGAGTGCTTGCTCTAAGGAAAAGGGGAAGAAAGTTTCCCTTTAGTGTATTGCAATTCCATCATAGTATCCCACAGTATAAAGCAGACACCAACACAGACTGTCAATCTTGTCCATTCCCTGTCCTAGGCTATCTGGAAAGTGAACAGGAAAGCCACTCCCTCATGACCAGACATAACTGATTATAAGCAAAGGTGCAGGAAATGCTGAATGTTTTTGAAAGAATAGTACATCTTTCAAACTCTGGTCCTACAGTTGTGATGCATCAGAGTTTTTTAAATCTCCAACATTTTTTAATAACTATCTTAAGCCTATTTTAGTTTTACACTTCTTTAAAGCAGTATTGCTTTTCAGATCAATTTATGGCTTTAATCCAAGGAAGATTTTTTTCACATGGAAGAGAATTTTCGTGGTAACATTAACCACTGTCTCTTGTCCCTGCTTCATATGAGTGCTAGCTTTTGGCAGCACAATAACTACGTACAGGTATATCAATCTGACATTCACATTCATTATGAAGGTAGAATAATGATTCACTCTTTTAAAATGAACTGTGCTATAACTAGGAGTGAAGAATGATTTGAACTACTTGCAGTTTGTTGCTTGAGCATTAGCAAAAAGGGATAATTTCCTTCCTTTGCTGTAACAGTACTTTCTATGAGCCACTTAGAAGCCTGGTCCTAGGTCTGTAAGATAAGCAGCTTTATTCAAATGATTTATCCAAAGGAGTAACATGTCAATTTATTTGAAAGATCAGAACCACATAAAACAACTGTAAATTCTGCCTTTTAATTGAAAACTTTGGCCTGTGTGGTCTTAATATATATGATAGTTTACAGATCTGAATGTTTCTACGCTTTTCAAATAAACAGGCAAACAAAGAAAACCAGAATAAATTAAGCCCATGTAAACAGTAAGAGAATGTGACCATGAAAAGAGCTAATGCCAAAATGTTGATAATTATTTTAATACGATGTATTTTAAGAGATTTTTTGAGAAGGCTAAAAATGTTGATATTTATATCCAGCAACATTGTAAAATATACACATGTAAGATTCTGCTGACTACAAATCACAAAATACTGTTTATATTTGATATTCGGGCTACTCAGAAATAACATATTAATTTGGAAGATACCTGTGTTTTTAAGCTTTCAACTCAATTTCTGTGAATCATTTCCTCAGAATTCAAATTTGATTTTTTTGGTTTCTCATATCATTGGATTAAACCAACTAGATTATATTGTTTCTCTTCCAAATTGTTGCTGACTCCTTTTATTTCAATTCATTTATAGCAAAAAAAAAAAAGTAAGTAAGTAAATCAAGAGTTATTCCACTTGATGGATCAGCCAGGAGGGCTTGCTTTTAGGCAGACAGATGGTGTCTTGCCTCTAGAGATAGACTGTTCCACCTGCATAGATTAGCTTCCATTACTCTTAAATAGACTACTTCCCAGTATACTTGTAGAGGAAAATACTGTATGGATCATCTGAAAAAAAAAAATGTGTGAATAGCAATTTATACCAGGATCTAGACTGCTTATGGTAAATACTAAAATAAATACCATAGTACAAAAAAAATTAGATCCTTCACCTGATTAAGAAAGGCTCAAATATCTAAATTAAAATATGGTTCACATTAAATTTCTTTTACTCTGTCATCTTAATATGTTTATGTCTGTCTGCTTATAAATATGTCCATTTCTTCTCTTACAAAGCTTCCTTTGTAGAAATTTCACTTACCTTATTTTTTTTCCTAATTTATGCTTTCTTCTGATCAAAGCAATTTTTGTTTGTTTGCTTTGTTTTGTTTGCAAAGTAAAGTCTCATCAGACTTGAGAAACTGTAAGTCAGCAATTACTTAGTGCTATGACGTGAATAAAGTATTTGAAGGCAATTGAATATTCCACTCTGACTTAAAATACATTTATTAAGAAAAAAAAATACAAAGTAAGGAGAAAGGCACAAATATGAATGAGCTTTATAAATTATTTACTGTGAATTTGAAGATCATGATTAGAACCCATCTTTACTTACAAAATATTGAATTTATTGTAATATTCTGAGTCAAATTTTGTTATCCATCATCTATGTGATTCTACCACCTTTAGATTCAGAATTTTTAAAAAAACCTAAGATGGAAAGTGTTTCTATACTTTGCATATGAGAGTTGATGTTTAACCTTTGTATGTTTTGTTTCTTTATGAGACTATTCCTTGTTTTGATTGCACAATATGTTAGCTAATCTTGTGCATTAGAAAGGAAATAGCTCATGAGTAAGACAAGTATGTTGTCCTTCTAGGAAGTTAAAATATATTGTAAATTGCATTGGATAACTGGACAGTAAAAAAAATAGGGATGGTGACATTAGAAGCGAATACACCACTGGAACAAAATTACTTTAAATCTGTTCCTTATCTCTTGTCTCCCCACCCGTCTCTTAGGAACATCTGAGTGTCATTTTGGCACATATCACAGTATTGCTGAAGAGAAAGAATATAAAATGATGCTGAGTTGTGTATATTTCATACTTCATAATGCATAGGTGGACATAGACAGAAGAATAGCTTTCACATAAATGTGACATTTAATCACAATTTAAAAAGGAAAAAAATTGTAACAAACTGATAATGACAGAAAAGTAGAGATAACATGATGAAATAAAAAATATATCTAATTCAAAGGACAATAATCTTATCTATAAAACATGCTAGTCTTTCTAAAGTAACTGAGGCAGGGTTAAACATCATCAGTGAGCACTCCCTAAAAGAAAAGAGATGCAGAGCTTTAGAGGGAAGAAATTGTAAAATCTGATTCACCATTGCTCCAATGCCTGTACACCTACATTTACTTTGGTAAAGTTGTTGCAAGTCTTCAAATGAACCTGTGTCTTCACAGATGTATGAAAGACTTACAGAACTCTATTTAGCTTATTAAAGGAAATGTTAGGAAGCAATCTAATTGAAAGAATTTTAGTATCTTCATTTGATTAAAAAAAAAAGTCTTCTTAATCTAGTAGACAGAAGGATAACTAAATACAGTGCTGGAAATAGTTGAAAAGTAAAATCAAACTGAAACTTAGTTACATGTTTTTAAACATCTTAGACTGTAAACTTGTATAGTAATTCAATGAAAAAGTGGAGAGTTAGCATTAAATCCAGACAGAAATCCTTACCAGAGCTATATTCTCAATCAATCAAAGCTTTTAAGGACTGAGAATAGCTGATATTAGATCACCTGGGAGCAGAAGTTATATCCAGATAGGACAAATAATAGTGTAGCCTCTACCTGTTCTTCAGACTGAGCTGCAGCACACATACAGATATGTATTGGTTAGATGGCTACGAATAGTTTCCAAAGTATTTGCCCTTCACTTTTGGAGAGCAGGTAAAGCTTTGTGCAGAAAATTTTATCAAACAATTATGGATATCATTTGCATCTTAGCAATTCCTAGGCTCCAACTCAGTTCTACACTTTTTTGTAATCTGAAGTAAAATTCTTACTGCTTTAATAGTCTGATACTAGTGGAATTGTTTCAAAAGCCACAGCTATTTCAGAGTCTGTTTTGCCTTTTAGAAAAATGGTCCAAGCATAGTAAGATAATATGTCCATCACTGCTATGATGTACATAACACCATCATTGTGTTTGGAAAACTACTGCAAATCCAATAAGTGCC
This sequence comes from Campylorhamphus procurvoides, assembly GCA_013396655.1. Taxonomy (NCBI): domain Eukaryota; kingdom Metazoa; phylum Chordata; class Aves; order Passeriformes; family Dendrocolaptidae; genus Campylorhamphus; species Campylorhamphus procurvoides. Next base: position 177,400 of record WBMV01005713.1, read on the forward strand.
TGCCACCCTGCAACCACCTCTTCCACAATAATCTTGGATTTTTAAGTGCTTTGTTGCAGCCTTCTGTAAACTGTAAAGATCTTGATTTGCAAATCAGATTATCACTTGGCTTCTGTTCAGATTGGCAATTCATGTTATAGCAGTTTCAGAAAGGGGATTTATACCCAAAATTTCCCACCTCTCCAGTTGCACAATGAATCTCTTTCAAGAAAAGTTAATGATGTAAACACATCTGCCAACACACTGCTACTACACACATGAATAAAATTAAACACTGGGAAGCCAGTTTAATACAGAGACACTTTTGTCACAGGGTATGTGGGCAGTTGTCTACCAGACAGTCATCTCAAGGTTTCCTCTTTTCTCCCTTGAACCCTACTGTCACTTCTATGCCTATTTTCCATTCTTCAGCTACTACAGGCACAGATGCAAACAAGTGACAGCACACTTCTGTCCCTCCCCAGTTAGTCAGCTGGAGCTTTTTGAAAAGTTATGTAAGGTTGTTGACCTAAGGATGACACATACAGCCATACAGCACCAGCCTGCACCCCATAATGGCCTTACAGGTAGCGGTAAAACACCCAGAACCACAAGTAAAGGGAGAAGTCCCACACTACACACCCTCTCTTTGTGACACCTCAAAGTCCAGTTGTAGGTCATGACCCTGTTGGCCATTTCTACAGGTTCACATGGTGCTTTTAGGCTCTCATGTCTTTTTCTTAATGACCACATACACACACATCCTTCTGAAATAGAAGGATACTGGTTTGCCATTTTTGCAGACAGTGTTGCCCGTGCCTTGCAGCACCATGCAAAACTCAAAGTCTGCCCCAGCAATACTGCACAACAATCTTGTAGGTCTGCATCCAGACACTAGGTGACTTTTACTCCAGATTACAGAATCTGTTCTTAACAAGTAACAGCGGATGTATCAGGGGCCCCTTTGGGCTTCCTAGAGGGTACCAAAGGAATTAGGCAGCCAGTCAGAGGACAGTCTAAAACTAGAGTATGACAGTGTTAAAAATGGCCATTAGCCAGTCACAAAACAGAATGAAAGCACATGAGGCATGATTCTCTTGGAAGTGTCAGCCTCCCTGTATGTAGTGTGAGGACATTGCCTTTCTTGTTATGCTTCTGGGTGGGGATGACTCAGCAAGAACTGAGCACTACGAAAGCACATAGGATTTGACAATGTCAAAAAAGGAATCTCCATGTCATAAAATGGTATCTTAAAGAACATGGTGACCCCTGAACATATAATGGGATGGGCTTCCAGCTCTGCTGTCCTTTGGCTATCCTCACTGACATCAAATTGTAGCTGAAACAAAATGGCAGTTCCTGCATCTGTAAGGGAAGGGACTTCCTGGTCTGATGAACATCTGGATAAACAGGGTGGTTGTCCTGACAGTCATAGCATACCATATGACTTCCAGGGTGAATGGTACATATGGCTGTATGCAGGAGTGAGGAGAACTTCTGCTGGAACTGGGGTACAGGCTACTTTTTATCTTGAATAAGAGCCGTCCTTACTCTATTATAAAGAGTAAGCTCAAGGAGCTATATGCACACAAGTACACTATGTCTTATTACATAGTTTGCTATTTCTTGTTATGATGACAAAGTTCTAGTTCCCATTTAAGTATGTGTATGGTTGCTTAAGTACAGTACAATAGATATTACAATAATTGCCTAAAATTAGAGAGGATCAGCATTGACAGAGACCTACGGCATGTAACAGCAGACTGCTTATGAAAATATGTCTGACAAACTTCTGTTTGAAGTGACACACTAAGTAGAGGAACTCTGAATATTAAACAACAATTAGTGCACCATTTTCTGTGTTGACAACTGCAGTGTCTACTACTCTGTTGCCAATTAGTTGAGGGTACTTTACTGAAGTTATGTATATTTTCTGGGAAGGCCTGCATGAGTACTTGAAGGTACATATAAAGAGAAGAAAGATCATAGTGAACTTATTCTACAGGTCTTAGGGAAAACATGTTTTTCACCTGATCACTTCTTTTGAAAGAGGTTTAGTTGTTACTTCTTTTGGTTGTGTGGGTTTTTTTGGTGGTTTGTTTGTTTTATTTTTTTAAACAGTATTCCAGTAATGGAAAAAGCATTTTTATGTGGAGTTGGAGGCTGTTATAAATGTTATGCTGTCCTTATGACCATCAAAACCAGGGAACTGCATTTTCTGCAAATCTTGCCTGCAAGCAGGTCAGTACACTACTGGGACTAAATCCCCCAAGTGAGTCAGTGAACTGTCTAGTGTGTCATACCCCTGAGTCACTGACAACCCTGGTTATCATCAGGTCCTCTTTGGTTGGTAGCTATGCAGCTAGGAGTGGATGGGGAAGATATATTTGCCTACTCAAGGTTAATTTTGAAGGCTTACCCTTTCAAGACTGAGGTTTACTAGATTCTCCTTTGAAGATTATGTTTGCCTTCAGGATACTGCACTGAGTCTGTGAGAGCAGATGGGAAGAGAAAGCAGATAACTGAGAGTGGGAAGCTTCTATAGAGCCATGGCCACTAGCAACCACTGCCCACTGCAGCTCATTCACTTGGTCAGTACACAGCAAGTCAGATTTCTGCCCTTTCTATTTCTAAAATATGTGAAGTAGTGTAGAGTAGGTCTGTGACAGGCAGAGATTATCGCCTCTGCGAGGTGCATCTTGCCTGTTTGGAGCCAGCTGGAGCTGGTTTGAGCTGGTTCATCCACCTTGCTGCTCATGGGGAGCTGCCAATGACTGCCAACCAGCTGGGATTGAGGACCTGACAAACCCACAGTAGAGGAAACATCGTTTGTGTCATGGGGTGAGGGGACACCTTTTGATTTCCCAGAAGACCCCAGAAAGAACCTGCAGGGCAAGACACAGAGTTCCAAGACGGGTCCTGTGTCCAAGGGGACTGCACCCACCATAAGCACTCCACTGGCAGGGACTGCAGGGCATTGACCCTCACTGTGGCAGCCACCACCCTGCCCTGAGGTGGCAGAGCCCAGGAACACAGAAAGACAGAGGTAACACCAGAGAAGATGTATTAGTGTTAGTCACTTTTCTTGTGCAACTCTTTCAAGGGTATTATCAATGAGAATTTTCTGCACTAATTAAAAAATTTAATTAGGCAAAAGTAAATTTCTGGATCCATAGCTTCAGTTTGTTCCCTTTGCCCATAATAAGATTTTGACTGTAAAAGCTCATGAACTGGGAGAGATCCAAAGTATGAAAAATCCAATGGTAAGCTAATTATACAAAAGTCTCTAACACCTCAGGCTGTTCAAATAGAAAAGTGTCTATTTGCTACTTTTGAAATATTAGCTCATAAATATATGCCTCTTGATGCCTGACTCTGCTTTCTGCTTCAGCCCACTGTATAAGCTTTCAACGCAAGCTCTAAGCAATGTGACAGATACACCTGAAACCTTAACGAAACTAGCTGTAATTTGGTTCAGGTTCCAAAGGAGGTAAAGTCCTGAGCCACAGCCAGGCCTAGAACTCCTGTAGTTCTGAAGTGTTCTCTGAAAGTCCACAAAGGAGCAGAGTGACACAGCATTGATGCACATGAGCTTAGAACACTGGTCATGCAATTAATTCATGAGTAGTGAGTGGATCTTCTAAGTCTCATTTTTCAAGGCACAAAGAAAGCTGAGGTAACAAGGAGTCTCATGCATACCTCTCCCACTTCACTACAGGCAAACCACCTTTTTCTGTAAATATGACCACCTCAGTAAGCTTTCTTTGAGGTCTCTTGCAGACTGCATTCATGACAGTGATCTCCCCTTGAGATGGGGTGCCTCTCAAGGTCAGTCCTTAAGGTAGAGAGATCTTTTACTGACAGCAGATCTTTGGTAAGTGACCAATGTCATGCACAACCTTGTAGTGGGGCAACTTTGATTTGTAACTTATTTGTGTCTTAGTAACTTTGATTTGTCTTCATAGTTTTGATACATTGTTCAAATGATTGTGCTGTACAATAAGAGAGTGAACATTGACAGCAAACTTTATTAAGTGACATTTTTATATCATATTAAACTCACTTTTTCTAATATCTTTGACAGTGGTCCTTTCAGCGATGAAAATCACCCATCGACAGCAGCCTATTGATAAGACCAAAGCTCCACAACAGCTGTGTGTAAGCTCATGATCCTCCATGCCCTTTCTTGCATTGCTCTATCCATGACTGCCTATGTCTTGTGTAATTTTCTCTTCCAACACTATCACTTGCTATGACAAAGACTTCATTTTTTGGACATGCACACGAAATTATTAGTTCCACATTCACTAGAAAGAAAATGTTCCCTGCTTAACTGTTATTCAAAGAATGAAATCATTAACTCTTTCTTCTTGGATGAGACTAGTTTTTTGCTGTTCTTTCTCACAAGTGATTGCTGGCTGAAGAACTGAGAAAGAAGTCTTACTGTTGGTAATGTAACTCATGTTTGTAAACATCCTGGGATAGAGCAGGGCATTTGATGAAGGAAAGAAGAAATGGCTTAGCCCCCTTTAGAACAGCTCCTACAGGCATTCAGCTGAGTTATTGATCCTTACCATTACAGCCACCTTTTCTCCTGATCTGACATCTTGATCTCTTGACCAATGTGCCCCAACGTTGACACTGTACCTTGTGCTGTGAAAACAGTTAGTTGCAGGATTGTGACTTGTAAAGGGACAGTGAAAAATAAAGAAGTATCTAGAGACAACTGTTTCACTGCACTGAGAAGAAGCTCAATTTTATACACTCTTAGGTGTGAAGGCAAGACTGTTTGACATATGATAAGCCCTCTGGCTGAGAAAACATGAAGAAGACACAATTTAAAGAGAAAAAAGAAAACAGAAAATAAGTTTTGCTGAGACAGGTAGTAGAGAGCAAGACTTATTTTTGAAGGAGAAATTGAACAACATCTCTTTGATCAAATCTGCTCTGCTTTAAGTCAGATTTTGCTTTGTCAATATTATTGCCATTTGGGTTGAGTCTAATAAGTCTGGGAGAACTGGATGGGAGAAGCCGAGATTTAAGGAGGCATAAAAAAGAAAATGTGTTAGAACCAGCTGCAGTGAGAGGGGAAATTCATATAGCCAAGAAACAACATGCAAAAAGGACTATGGCTATAGTTTTTCACTACTTGATTATTTTCTCCCATAATGATCTGAGTTCGACTTTCTGTTTTTGAGCAGATGATGTGCTCACAACACACAGAGGAACAGCACACATAGAGGAATATTCTGTTCCTGAACAGCATTCATGTTGTATTCAAGAGAGCACATCTGCACTCCAATTTAGGATGTAATTCAATACCTCATAGGTTGAATAGGATACCTAAGCTGCCCAAGTGTCCATTCATTTCAATTGCATTTCTGTATGTTTGCCAAAGATCAATAGTCCAGGTCTTGAACATTTTCCAGTCTATGCAAAGCAAAAAATGACATCATTCCTCTATTTTAGAACATGGGTCCCTGCATAGAGGTTACTCCTCCTTTCTTAACTCTCACATCTTTTCTAGGATCCATTTGAGATCAAAGTATATATTGACAGGAACAGTATGTTGTTCATATGAGTTGGATCTAAGCTGTTAAACAACAGTGCAACAGATCAGTCTTGGGGTTGAGCCCAGGCCAAATGGCACAAAGGGTGTTGCATCTATATATGTTGAGTTTAGCTGTTTCTACAAAAAAAAAAAATTGTTTGGACTAAACTCATTTGAATGGTCAGAGTAAGTGAATGAATGAACAGTTAAGTATCTCAAATACCCTAAAGATGATCATAAACCTGCATCATGCATCAATAGTCTCAGGGCCTCTGCACCACTACATGCTTCCTATATGAACTAAGCATCCACTCTTACTGTTATATTCTTGACCAGGCTGAAGTAACCATACAGACAATGCTGGAGTCCTGTCAGAGAAAATATCCAAGTCTAGCAAGTGTCCAGCCATGACACTCCTAAATGGAATGGTGTTGGTGGTGGGGAAATTGTATGTATGCTCATATAGGGGAGCAGCATCATCAGAAAGAACTGAAAACTGGGCCAGAAAGACTCAGGTTTGCCAAGAAAAGCCCAAGAGTATCAACTGAATGCAATATAATGTGAATGAGTGTTTGCCTGAGGTCTTACTCCATGGAATAATTTTGCATAATAGCAGAGTAGCTTTATACCTGTTCAGCACTTCATAACTGGCAAGATAATTTTGTAATCTGGTAATTAACTCTCTGCTGTGGAACTATGTCATTGTTGCACAAAATTCTCCATTCAGTGTTGTTGGAGGAAGCAGGGCTACAGTGAATTAACACAGTGGAATTATAACTATCTGGAATGCTGAGTATCCACCTAATTCACAGTGTCTCCCCTTTGATGTGAAATCACAGTGATGAGCACCAACCATGTGGTTGGCAACTGTTCAACAATCTTTCTGCTGTGCAGTGGTACTTGATTAAGAATCTATCAACTAATCAGAAAAAGTTTTAGACTACACTTTAAAAGTGCTGTCACTGCAAATAAGGCGGGTGTCATGGGGTAAAACATGAATTTTCAAGTCTACTTGACTAAGACATGAATTATCATGTCTTCGTGTATCAGGGTACAAGATGATTGTTAATTGTCTGTACAAGAAATACACCTCCCTGTCTCACATTTGTACTTACAGATCATGTGTCTTAGTTCAAGGGAAGACCTAAGATATCTATGTTGGCCAAGAAATAATCCCTCTCCTTTAGAAAACAGAGCTTTAATTAGAAAAATATATATATATATGAAAGGATAACAGTTCTTAACCACAATACATATATATACCTCCAGAAAAGACCAAACAGCAACAGTTTGTAATAAACCCTTTAAACTACAAGGCAAACAGTCAAAAGGTGTTTTGGCTACTCCCCAAAAAAGGAGGGAATGCAGTTATATTTACGGACAGCAGGTGGTGATGTCACACCCAACCGGCTGCCATTTCTCTCTGGGGAATGCAGTAGCACAGTCACCAGGTCAACTCCAGTGATGTCAATGGCGAGAGCAGCAGAAAAAAAAACCTGTCTCCACAGTGCAGGAAACAGGCATGCTCCCTCTCCTCTTCACGGCAGTCCCCGTGGCACTCACGGTCGCCCATGGATGAAACAGTAGAGTTAGGAAGGGGAAGACACTGTCCAGACTATCCAGTGATGCTGGACCCCAGTGTGCCTCCACCTCACTCACCCCACCTCGCAAACCCCGAGCTTCCTGAGCCTGCGCAGAAAAAAAATGCAGAACCCTCCCAGGGACTCCCCTCAGCCAAGCCATCTTCTCTCCTTCCTTTTCTCTGAGTCTGGGAGAACAGAACAAAATCATTGATCTGTGTCTTTATGTCAGGATATGAATATGCATTGGTTCTTTTGTTAACCATCTTCACTGAGGTTTAGGGCATTGGCTCCATTTAGAACATAGACTACTGTTCCTTGTTCTCCTCTTACCCCCTAAGATGAAAGTTTTGGAAGCTTTTGATGAAGTTTGCAAACATCCTAAGGATTCACCATCCAACAACTTTAGGGCATTTAGAAACAAACTATTCATTATCAATATATGTTTGGGTCACAACTGATGTTAAATGCATCAGTTATAAGAAGCAAGCAGTCTTCAGGCCAAGTGTTGAGTAAGAGTCTATGACGTGCTATAGGACTAAACCTCCTTCAAACATTGTTTCCTCCTCCATAGTGGTAGCAGTGCATTTAACACTTGATTTCTTATCTTCTCTTCCCTTCCCCATCATTCATTCGTTGCATCCTCAAAATGTTGCTATTTTGTGCCTGTGAAATGCTCCCCCCCCACCCCTAAATTGTTTTAAATAATGTGTAGAAAGTGTTATAACCCACAGAAGTGGTGGTTTAGTAAAATGATGAAGTTGCATTGACATGAGGAAGTAGAAAAACATTTGACTTTGCAAAGCCCACAGAATTCTGGAAGATGTTATGAGAAAGAAGAATACCAAAGGCTTTTTGGGATATTGGTTTGAAATATATTACAACCTGGTTTTGCTTTTGTGTTTTTTTCAGAGGAAACTAGCAATTCCATTCTGATTATCATCTTTGGAATGAATGAACACTTATGAGACTTGTGTAATTAAGGGGTTAGAAAACATGAGTGAACTGGGAAGCTGAGTTATCTGAACCTGTATTCATAGATACCAATGTGCTGCTATTCTACAAATATCAAATTGTTGCTATCTTAGAGCTCAAGAGAGTTTGCCCAGAAAGGAATGCTACTTTCTCATATGATACTGAATAGACTCATAATGTATTCATATTTAGGAAAAAAAACGGAATCAGACTATACAGTGAGGTATGGTGAGTTTTGTTTTAGTTCAGACATACATTGGAAAGTTTTCATATAATCTTCCTCCAAACCAAGCAAAATTCTTTAAGAATTTTAATATATGTAAAATATATTAGTGGAATTTCACTCTGTGGAAGGTTTATCATTATAAAAACAGGCATTAAGTTTATCCAATAATTATCAAATATTGTTTGTAGAAAACAACTTATTTATTTCTATTCCTCTGTTTCTTACTTCTATATAGATTTAAGGACAATTTTGTCTTTTAAAATATATATTGATTTGTTTCACTTTTCCCCCATCCCTTTTTATTTTTTTTGTGCTCACATAAAAACCAGTTTTATTATCTACATGCTCCTCAGAGACAAAACTTGTTCCTGCTGTTCTCATGTTATGTCATAGATTTCAAGGATATTTACTGTCTTGTTTAAGACTGAAAAGGTCTGGCTCTGGAAGATAAAATATGCAAGATGTTCAGACAAGAAGAGAGCAGAAGAATAATGACCATATTTCTCAGCTTTTGGATTGTAAGATAGACAGGAAGAATTAGTTCAAAGACATAAACCGGAGCTTTCTGAAGGAAAGCATAGATGTGTCTTTTGTTTTCTACTGAATTTCTATATTGCTTACAAGATTTTTTCTGGTTTTCAACTTACAACCTAGGCTTCATGTACTGCTTGAATCACTAATAAGAGGTTTGGAATCTACTGAGGCAGTCAGTAATCACAGCTCCATATGATATTAAAAATAGAATTTTGATGCTTATAAACACTGTTTAAATTTTTTTACTTCTGGATTTTTTTATTTATTAAAATATCTTATGTCTTAATCATGCTTTAAGTATTGTTAGAAGAGAGATATTCATACACAAATAATACAGGCTTGCCATCTTAGAATAGCGCCCACAGATTTCTCAGCTATTGATAACGGCACATGCTGAATTTGGTTTAAGTAGGATTAGAAAGGAGAAAGAGAAGCAGAAAGACAATTGTGTTATCTACTATTTTGTTCTCCATCTCACATTTTCTCTATTAAAGGCCTGAGTTATTAATGTGGAAAAAAAGAAGCTTTTCCTTTTCCTGATTTGAGAAGTATCTATAATTTCATTTAGACATTTCAGTCAGTTTCATAATGATAGTTGAAATTAATTCAGTCCTAGCCCCAGTTATATACAACTTGTGAAATAAAAATGTAAGAAATACAGCATTAAAAAGAATGTTAATTTCATAGACTAGAAATAGAGATTACTAAGTTCTTAAAAGATGTGTTTTTGTATACTGTGCCCAAAAGCCTGTACATAAACCTACATTCCAGTAACTAAATATGGTTTGGCTTTCAGAATGCTGAATCACTCAAGAAAGCTGTTGACATAATTGAAAGCCAGAGAAACTTGCACTCTCTCGAAATAAAGACACATTTCTTGTATGCGTAATTTTACCGTATTTATTGAAGTATTTCAATGAAAAATTATTTAACTCTTCATCATACATTTGCCTTCCTAAATTTTCTGGTTTTTAATCTGGTCTCTCTATCATCATTTTACACCTATATACTGGACAACCAGATTGACAAAGAGATAAACAAGTTAGCGAAGGCATACAGAGCTTTCGGAATACTCCGCAAAAGAGTCTGGTGCAATAAACACCTGAAGAAAAGCACCAAGATTAGTGTCTACAGAGCCATTGTACTGTCTACTCTCCTATATGGGTCGGAATCATGGGTCATCTACCGCCGCCACCTGTGACTCCTCGAGCGCTTCCATCAGCTCTGCCTCCTAAACTCCTACTGGTCTGATTACGTGACTACTGTGTCTGTCCTTGAACCAGCAGAGATCACCAGCATCGAGGCCATGCTGCTGAAAACGCAGCTGCGCTGGGCAGGGCACGTCTCCAGGATGGGGGATCACCGCCTCCCTAAGATTGTGCTCTGTGGGGAACTTGCCACTGGCTGCCGCAAGAGAGGAGCCCCGAAGAGGAGATACAAGGACTCCCTGAAACCATCCCTCAGCCTTGACCATATTGACCACCATCAGTGGTCCACTCTGGCCTCCAGTCGGGAGAAATGGAGACACACCATCCATAACGCTGCTACTTCCTTTGAGAACACACGCAGAATCAGCCTGGAGAAAAAAGGCAATGCAGGAAGAACCATGCCTTGCCAGTAGTGCAGATGGAGACTTTCCACTGTGCCTTTTGCAATTAGACTTGTCTATCTCGCATTGGCCTTTTTAGCAACCAGCATGCTTGTAGCAAACGCAGGTAGAGCCCTTGTAAATCTTTGTTCATGAAGCCTAGCCATGATGACAATGATTGGACAACCAGTATTGCAAGAGCAAACTTAAGATGAAAGGGAATCAAAACAAAAATCCAAATCTAGTAATTATTTCCTGAGTGCGTAACAAAAACTAGAACAGTTGTTCCTGAAATCTTAAAACTCTAGAGAATTTGATCTACAATTCTACATGGCTGGCTGAAATCCAGACTCATTCATATTTTACAGAAATTTGAGCAGGAATATTTTTATAAATGTTTACTGCATTACCTCTCAGCTGGACAATCTCCATGTTAAATGAAAGCATTATACTATATGTTAACTGAACCCTGAGGCTTCTAGACCTCTGTTTTGCAAATTATGACTAAGAAATTATTAACCACATTAGCAAGAAGAAAATAGCAACAGTAATGGCTTAATGGACAGAACAGCTGTCTTCCTGTTGCTGATACTCCATTTGCTATTGAGACCTCACCAAGTCTAAAAAACAGATTTTTTAACTACTGAATGCTCAGTATTATAACAAATAATGTTGAAAGATAAAGGAAGACTTTTTGAAATTATATTTTTAACCAGATGTAAGTCTAAGCCCACTTTAATCATTTACATGAATTCAATGTTGTCCCCCATTCAGAGTTTTCTCATCTAGGTTTTTTTTAACAATCTTTGTTTCCAGTGCCAGTTATAGGCATTTGTATTCATACAAAGTTTAGGTTTGAGCAGATGATAGCAATCCAGTTTCTTCTTGGAGTAGTTTCTCTCATGAAGTAGGCCACCATATTTGGTTTACATGGCAAGGTTTCAGTAGCAGCAGAGACTACAGAGATGGCTTCTTTGAGAAGATGCCAAAAGCTCCCCTTATGTCCAATAGAGCCAATGTCAACTGGCCCCAAGACAGACTTGTCACTGGTCAAAGCTGAACCTGTAAGTGATGATGTTAGCTCCTCTGTGATAACATATTTTAGAATGGGGGAAAATCTGCTGCTTAACAACAGCTGGAGAGAGCAGTGAGATGGTGGAAGAGAAGCAATTGTGTAGACACCAAGGTTAGTGAAGATGGAACAGGAGAGGAGGTGCTCCAGGTGCCATGGCGGAGATTTCCCTGCAGCCCATGGTGCAGGGCATGATGAGGCAGGCAGGCTGTTCTCCTGCAGTCCATGAAGGACCACATTGAACCAGATATCTATTTGCAGCCCATGGAGGGCCTCACACATGAGCCACCTGGATGTGTCTTGAAGGAGATTGTGACTCTGTTGAGAACCCATGCTAGAGCAGACTCCTGGCAGGACCTGTGGATCCACAGAAAGAGAAGCCCCTGCTGAAGCAGGTTTGCTGGCAGGATTTATGACCCCATTGGAAGGAGCTGTATTGAAGCAGTCTGCTTCTGAAGAATTGCACCCCAAGGAAGGGACCCATTCTAGAGCTGTTCATGAAGGACTGCAGGCTTTGGGAAGTTCATGAAGGATTGTCTTCCATGGGAGCGACCTAAGAGTGAAAAAGGAGAAGAATGCGAGGAGGAAGGAGCAGCAGAAGTAACATATGATAAACTGACCATAACTGCTATTCTCTGTCCCTCTGTACTGCTTTGGAGAAGAAGGTAGAGAAGCTGGAAGTGGAGACTGGGAAGAAGGGTGGGGTAGGGATATTTGGGTTTATTTCTCATTATGTTACTCTGTTTTGATTGGTAATAAATTAATGGAATTTCCCTCAGCTGAGTCTGTTTTGCCTGTGATGGCAACTAGTGAGTGATCTCTCTCTGTCCTTATCTCGAGCCAAGAGACTTTTGCTACATTTTCTGTCCCCTCCTCAGTGAAGGAGGGGAGTGATAGATTTGCTTTAGTGGGCACCTAGTGGCCAGCCAGGGTCAACTCACCACAGCAACAAACACTGTAGTTAGTGTAAGTATCAATTACCATTATCAACCTATGCCTGAACCCAAAACACAACAAAAAGTGAGAACAGTAGCTGATATTGTGAGATTTATCACTTTCAAATAAAACAGAAGAACATAAAGAAGGGACTATAACCACTGGAAGAAAAGGAGGTCAAAGGAGGCATTGTCTGCTTCAAGGAAAGAGCTGATAAAAGAAAAAAAAAAAGAAAAAGAAAAAAAAGAAAAGGAAAAAAATAAAAGAAATAACGGGGATCAAACTAAAAACTTGTGAACACTTGGAAAAGCTGAATTTCCTTCTGCGGGAAATTTTCCCACAGCTGACTGTCCTATTTCCCTAGATCCAAAACAATAGCTCGGTGACTTCTTTTTTTAAAAGGGACTACCCATCCTGCTTAATTTTGCATAATAGTTCATCTATCCAAAGAAGTGTGTTCATCAAAGAATGCAAATACCCACTGCATTTATTGGCAAGCAGAGTAACTATACTGAATGATATCTTAGTCTTTCCCACAATATAACAACATCAAGTATTCACCTCTTAGTCTTTTTCCTTTTGTTGTTACCTTTTTCTGTGTCATGAACACAAATCACCACCTGAACCCCTTTATTTATGGACAAGATATAGCTATATATTTTTATTTTTAATTTCAATAACAATTTTTGTATTCTCTTTCAATATTTATTTTTCACCAAAGATCATAGAACAGTCTGCAACTTGTTGCAAATTTTTTAAATGAGAAAAAGTGTTTTTAATCTTGCTGGACTTATTTTTTTCTTTATAGGGTTTTTTTAGAATTAAAACAGCTAAGTAGAGCCATTTCTGTTTCCTTTTTACACAGTTATCATTATTCTTTGTGTAATTATCCAATAGAACCCTTTAATGGTAATTTTACACCAAACCAAATTAATGTCAGTTGTTAAAATTACTGAATTATTTCAGATACTTTAACGAGAAGCATTTTTTCTTGTTTTGGATTTGTTTGAAGCTGCACCTCAAGTCTCCAATCTTAGTAGATTGAATTTCTTTGTAAGAACCACATCTTCAGGAGGCAATTTTTTTGCTTACTCTGTAAAGACAAATTTTTTTCCTTTATCACAGGAAAGGCATTTGGCACCCTGTGGAAATCTTATCCAAAGAGAAGGTGTGGGAACTAAAAATCCCATGAGTCGATGTAACAACATAAGTAGATACAACTTGATATCAGTCAAAATGACTCATTAGGAAAGTAATTTGAGATGGTTTCAGAAAAAAAAATGAAAACATAAATTGCTTAGGCAATCAAACAGGCATACATAAAAGAAATTTCATATTATAAACAGACTTCAGGCACTGAGATGATCCATTGATGGTCATAAAACTAGTTAGTGGAAAGAAAATGTGTATTTTTGATTCATACACTAGAGCAAGTTATTTTAAAAATTCATATCTTCATACTGAAAATTCAAATATATTCTATTTTCTCTTAATTACTCATTGGCATATTTATATATTTTACCCCATGAGGAATATGATTATGTAAAAATACTGTATTTAAAACACAAGTAAAGGGCTTTTACATATCTAATAGTTAATAAAGAATTTTGGATATTGGTTCTTGCCTTACCATTGTTATATTTAGTCTCTCTCAAATATTTCTTTAGAAAAACTATATTATTATCTTCTCTGGACTAAACAAGAGAGGGTATTTTAATCTCTTTTTTTTTTTCTCTAATTTCCAAGAGAGAAAAAAAATTTACCTGTTTTATCTGTTCTATTGCATTTTTGAGGGTCAAGACAGAAAGTTAATAACTTTCTCTTGCCCATTTGCTCTGACAGCTGGCGGTCAATTAGTATTCCCACATCCCATAATTGGAATCGCTGATTACAAACCACTGTTGCTAAGACTCAAATATTGTGGCTCATTTGCAACTTCACTGCCAGGTGAGATTAAGGGAAATGTCCCCCTGGTTAAGCCATCAGGATCTGTGCCAAACTATAATCAGTCTTTTACATACATCAGAGACCTACAAACACAGCAGAATGATTGTATAAGCAGCAGCTGCAAGTTAAAGCTGCATCAAATTCTTCAAACATATGCACTTTGCCAGATATCCAACCACTCTTGCAAATGCCAGTACTTTATTACTTGGCAAGTTTTCTAAGACACAGAGCTAACACAAAGTAGAGGAATACCAAATTGTCCACACAATATGTAAAAGGGTTTTTTTAACCACATTCAGATAATAATTCTGATTCTGCGGTTTATGTGATTATAATTGTTGCTCCCTCTGCATTCAGTCTTCAGAATACCTAATGCTGAATCCTGGTAAATCCTGAATTTGTAAAAAAACCAATTTCTGAAGTAGCATTTCCATGAAGAAGTATTTAGCCTAATGTTATCATATCGTCTTTTGACCAAAAGAGGTTTTAGCTCATACTGAACATTATCTCTCCAGTAAAATTCTTTGTGGGTAAGCGAAAAATTTGGGCTAGAGACCTTATTCAAAAATCTCATAAATAGTGAGATTTAAGATGAGGAATATGTTTTCTCAGTAGATGAATAATGTTTTGATATATCCATCAACTTTTCCTTTTCTCCTTAATAAATCTCAACTTTTAATAACTCGCTCCTATCCAAGGAGCCTTGTTTGACAATCAGTCTCTCCAGATATTGCCCTTTCTATCTTTTGTGTGTGTGATTATTCAGCAAGAAATATTACTGTGTTCTAGGAACTAGCCAGGGAACCAGAAGACTGTTGTTCTGTGGTTCGCAAATATAAACTCCTGATCTGATGATGATTCCTTTTCTCTAACATTTTTTCCCTTGCCTCACTTTGTTTTCGTTATAACCTCTCTAGGACCAAGACTGTCTCATATTTTTGCTATCATGTCTCAGCACATTGAAGACCAATGAATGGGAGCTACCATCTACTAACTCAGTTCAGACAATTATTGGAAGAAGTTTCAGCGTTCAGCTTGTTATTTCAGAGAATAGTACCTAAAACTGTGTTTAAATTTTTTCTGGCTTTCAGTGTTTTCTTCAATTTCCAGAAGAGCCTGTTGAAGTCCTCATCTTTATTAGCTGCTAGTTTGAAGTGAGCTTGCTCAATGAAAGTAATCAATGTGTTTAATGTTCTGTTATGTGCAACAGGAATAAGATTACTGTTCACTTCAGAGCAGTCCTTGCTTCATTCTGAAATGTAGCAATAAGAGCCTAAAAGTCTCAACAGACTGTCTTGCAATATATACATCTATCTTCATGCTTGAAATCCTTGCCAATCTCTTATCCTCTTACATTCACATGTAGGGCTCACATGTTGAAATGTGCATTTCTTAAGGTCCAGTGTGTTTGTGATTTCAAGTGACACAAATTGTCTTTAACTGAATTATGTTTTCCAGTGATCTCTCATGGGCTCTGGATGCTTCTACATCAAATGCTGGAGCTTCCCTGTTCAAGCTATAAGGGCATCAGTGGAGGGAATGAGTGCCTGTCAGAGTTGCTTACTTCTCTTCCCCTGCTTGTCCTCAGAATTTTAAACTGAGGACAACATTGCATCTACTGAGGAGATTAGCTTGCTTCATTAGCAAGAAGGATGTGAGTAGTCATTGACTGGGCTGTGATGAGAAAATTAAACTCTCAGCTATCCCAGATCATACATAAAGAGGTGCTTGGAAGTCAGCATCTGGAACAATGAGTGGAGAAATAAAATGCAATATGTGTAAAGTTTTGAGTGCTGGGAACAGTGCTGGGAAGAACAGACCCATTATAAAGAGGATGTGTGAGATAGAAAATTATAGGTGAGATGAGTCCATTCCTTACTTACAAAAATGTTTGGTAAAGTGACTGAACAGCCCTATACTGTTTCTCAGCAATAAAAGACGGTCTTGTCTGTAGTGAAGAGATCTAGTGGATAGGATAATTAGTAAAAATTTCCTATCTATACCTTAAGTCTATTACTATTTTAATTTGTGGGTCATAAATGAGTGACATATCTTCTATTTTAAAATCTTATACTATTCTTACAATTATATTTCCATTGTGATTGCATCCAATTTATTGCTTTCTCAGAGAGTCATAAAATAATTGCTTTTTTTTTTCCCTGGGCACTATATAAATAGGTTATTTGCCTTTTGGGTAGATTTAGAGACCACATTCTCAAACAGGGCAAATTAACCTAAAGTATTGGATGCCAAAATCTCATCTGCATGTTTTGAAAATCTAAGTCCAGGTATTTTTATTACTTTTAGTAAGTTATTTATGGCTTTTATATATACTGCAACATTTTCTTTAGAATGAACAATAAAAGGACAAAAACAGCTTACTATCTTACCCAGTCCCTGAAGACAAAAATATAGCTCCTCTGCAGAAAAATAGTCCATAATGCAGAAAAACATGTCATAATACAGAAATCCCAAATGGTGAAAATAAGTACCTTTATCTCATCCCAAGTACCTTTATTTGTACACACTTACTATCAAAAGAACCTTGTGAAGCGATAGTAGACAGCGTTAGTAGACTAACAGTGACTGGAAGCCTGTTACTTTTATTCCATTGGTTGTAATGCACACTGTGTTGGTTTTCTTGTGGTGTTTGTTTTAATAATTGTGTTTCAATTGTATCATATTCCTATTGAAATATAAAACTGCTTAAAATACTTGCAAGTTTAGTATTTGCAATTCAGAGATAAAAATGCGACAACAGTTTAAGGTACTAATGCCTGTTTGGCCACATAGAACTTAAACAAAACTGCCAATAATTTATTCAGGTTTCTTGCTTATTATGCCAATGGTTTTATCCTTGACCTGGAAGGACCACATACTCCAGGGATTAGTGGTAATTACGTTTCAGGTTAAGATGATCTTCATAGAGCAAAGACTGCCAATTGAATCATATTGTGCTGAACAGCATAAAAATTATGCCAAATTATTTGCAGATACTTTAAAAACAAGTTGCTTATAAAGAGGTGAGTGGTGGAATATATTGTACTGTAAAATAAAGGTAGTGATAAGAAAGATACTTGTTGCTTTCTTAGGTAATTTTGGATTTAATTTAAAGTTTACTTCTCCTACTGAAACTTACAGAAAAAAGTACATCTTAGAGATATTCAGTATTTATGAAAAATAAGAAAAAAGTTCATTTTTTTTTGTTGGTTTTTAGTGACAGTTTGGTAAGCTTGTTATATAATATTGGCTTACAACAATATTTAGCTAGTAGGTAAATATCCTGAACTTGCTCTTAACTTCCTGGATATTGAGAAAAGTAAAGGACCCTTTTTTCATCTTGGCTTTTGTACGTACTTTTCTCATTACATTCTTATGTAAGTGTCTACTTATACCATTCCCTTAAAAATTACATCTATCCTATTTTTGAAGTTACCATTAATTTATAATATATTTAGTATCATTTAAAAAAATCACTTTGACTGCAGAAGTTACTAAGTGTTTAATTCCTATTTGCTTACCTATATAAAATTGCATTTAGCTAACAGTATACAAAAAGTACCTTGTGCTTTTATTTTTTAATTTTATGCAATGTTCTTAAATATGTTATTGTTTTTTAATTAAAAATAGTCATTTTCAACTACTACAGATACCGCAGCTGCAGAGACAAAACTTCACAGAGAGATTCATCACATCTAATTTCAGTTAAATCATACCTTATAAAGGTCTCTTAACCAAGTGTTGAAGTATCCAGATTAATGATCTGGACTAAAACATTTAAAACATGTTTAAGATGGGTTGCTTTTGTGGTGTTGTTTTTTTTTTGGTTTGGTTTGGTTTGTTGTTTTTTTTTCCCTTACAACATCTTAGTGCAATTTTTCTGAAGTAATATCTGTTTCAGACACAATCAGACTGGTAATTTTAATATGACAGCAAGGATATTACTTTTATACAGTTGAATGTGATAGGAGAGCATGTGGAGCAATTTTAGGCCTGAAAGGATTTCACATCAATAATAATGTCATTAATTCTGTTCTGTTTTACATAATGTACCATAGCATACAATAGGGAGCTCCAAACTTTTCTCACCATGCAACCTATCATTAAAAAGTCTGAACACAGATAAACAGTTATGTTTATTTATAAATAATTGCTTCATCTGCTACTTTAGTTTTAATACTTTCTTGTTGCACCCTATTGGAACATCTTGCACACCTCCAGAGGGTGTGCTCACTCCACTTTGGAGACCTCTGATCTACAGAACCTACAAATCTAGCAGGTGTTGCCAATTCAATGACAGAGCCATTCAACCAGAAACCTAGCAAGGCAGTGCTGAATTTCATGGCATCAGTGATATTTTTGATGAATGGGAGAAAGCAACAGTAGGGTGTGGGAAGGTGGAGGTGTGTGTACAAGGACAAAACCTGTGAAATAGTGTAGATAGTCAGAAAAAATGGCATTTTTTTCCATTCATATTAGAGTGATATATAGCACAAATATTAAGCATAATCACAATTTCAAAACTATTAAACTACTCAGCTTCACAGGGCATAGTATATAAAGATTTTCTGCCACAGTAAGGCCTACATTACACTGTTTATGGAAATTAAAAAAAAAAATAAGTAAGAGTATGTTCATAGGTCTACATGAGCAGTTTACCATTGGCTCCCACACCAATAGCTGGAAAGGACTTCATAGATGCTATTTTCTCACATATCTTCTCAAATGACTTCAAGCTATAGGTCTGGTGCAACTCACCTAATGAGGGCACAAGGTCTGCTGTTCTACTTTTACTTTAATGTATGGTGTCTAGTTAGGGCAAACATTGGTAAAAACATGGTTGATATTTAATGGGCCATAGTCTACCTGAAGGCTGGTAATACAGGGAGTACCACAGGACCTGTCTTGTTTGAAATATTTCATTTACACCTGGAAGAGGTGACATGAATGTAACCTTATCAAGTTTTCAGGTAACAGGTGTTTCCTTGCTGTTGAGCAGCATTCTAACAAGCAAATAGTTCCATCTACAGGGGGGGAAACCCATAGTTTTTAATTTCTCTAATATAAATACTAAGTACTTTCATAAGTAATTGATGAACAATGTCTTTCTTAAAGTAGCGGACAAAATTGTGCATAAACTTAATTATGTGTTTTCAAGCAACTTACTCTCATCACTTTGTCTTTCTAAACTTTCATGTCTCAGTAAGCACAGGTTCAATAAACACATTAACCCTAGCTTGTGCAACTACTACTACTTTTAAAGTTTCAAAAACAAAATTAGAAAGTCTTTTTTATGCTGAGTCCTCTAAATTGAAATACACTTCAAATTTTGTAACTTTAATTTCCAAACAAAGTTTGCTAAAATAACTTATTATTATAGCTTTTTTATTTATCTTGGCTACTAAAGCTAGAGTTCCCTAGAGTTCTAATCTGAACATCATGGCCTTTGTTATTGAACTGTAATAGCCTCTTTCTGAGTGTGTCAGAGACATTCCTGGGCACAGCAGACATTTGGTTTCTTAAAACAAGTTATCTATTTTTGAGATGTTATCCCAGAAAAGGTATTATCTCTGTTCATTGAATGGTACAAGCATGGTCTTTCACTTAATTGACATATCAGCAAGTTTAATTGATTCTTTGATCTTCAGGGCAAGAACAGTTGAGCTAAATGTTCTTGTAGACTATCTCCTTCCCAAATGCGTAGCCATTAAAGCCCAATTAGCATAAATACAGGTGTCATGCTTTATACAAAATTCATATGCAATGCCTAGAAAAAAATTAAATTTCAGGCTTCCCCATCTCTGATGTGAATGTTCTAAATTCAAATATGTTCCTTTTCTGAATAGTTATCCATCTATGTGTCCATGAAGCAAGACCCTCTTTTTTAATGTTCCCTTGCCATGAAGGCATCTTCCAGAGAGCTCAGCTTCCATTGGGTTGAAGAGTATATTGAACATTAAAGGTTTGATAAGTGCTCTAGCTTAAAAAAAACAAAACAAAACAAAAAGGTTTGATAAGTGCTCTAGCTTAAAAAAAACCAAAACAAAACAAAACAAAGAAAACATAGAACACAAAGGTTTGGAGCAGAGTGCACTTTTCGGACCACACAGTGATGGACGGAATTTACTGAATTTTCTGGTTTGTTTTTTGGGAGGGGTTTTGGAGGGGTTCTTTTGGGTTTTGAGTTTTCTGGTGGTTTGGTTTGTTGTTGCTGCTGGGTTTTTTTTTGTTGGTGTTTGTTTTTTTGGTTTTGTTTTTTCTTTTTTTGGTGGTGGTTTGGTTTGGTTTTGGTTTTGGTTTCATTTTTTGGGTGGGGGTTTGGTTGGTTGGTTGTGTTTTGGTTTTGGTTTTTGGTTTTGTTTTTTTTTGGTTTGTTTGTGTTTTTCTGGGGGTTTTTTGGGGTTGGCTGGGGGGGTTTGGTTTTGTTTGTGCTTTTTCTTCCTGGTAGACTTATTCTTTAAAAAGTGCACTAGATGTGTTTTGAGGAAAGCCTTTAGAACATTCTTCTTGAATTCCAAGAAGGTATAGTCTAAGAATTAGAAGTTTGCTTAACACTCATATAAGTGTTGAGCTTTTCGCTCCCCCTAAAAACATGGATTTAGGCAATGATGGCAAGACAATTTAAGCAAGTAGTAACACAGTGGCAAAGTATTTGATATGTCAGAAGATAGGAGGGGATGTTTAAACTCATGCTTTATATTAACCTAATTTAATTACCTAAATTATCTTTTAGTCCTAATTGAGGAACCCAAGTCTTCCTGAAGAATTAGACACACATCTCTCTAATCAGAGGACTGAAAAGCATGGTAAAGAATACAAGAAAAGACTGAAAAATATCAAGAGGTCCCTTTAGGACAAGTGTCTCACACAGGAGATTTTATGTTGTGAAAGCAAATATCAAAAAAAAAGTTTAAGGAGGAAGGCAGAGAAATGTAGCAAAACAGAAGGAAGAAAAGCTTCAGAAAAGGAAAAGTGGGTTTTTTTTATTTCTTATTTTGCTTTTAATTCTAGAATAGGTTTGATCTGTAAATGCAACACTCTCTTTTAGAAAGAGAAACTAAGCTATCTATTTCAAGTTACCTGCTTCATTTTGTTCCAGATTCAGAAAGACACTCTTACATCTTCCCTCAGATTTCTCTCCCTTGACCAGAAGTCACCTGGGAGCTGTGAGAATGGTACTCTAAAGTTCAGTAGTTACCTGCTGAGCAGAGCAACTCTACTATAGTATTCACAGTTACTGGTGGGTTTTTATCCCTCATACTCAGACACTTCCATCAGTCTCTGATGTTACTAGGCATTCTCTCTGAAATATTCATTGCTCAGACCAGAGTTGTTTGAGTGGGTGTACTTGGAAAAACAGAAGTAAATCCTTTCAGCCTCTTGTATTCTACTTTTCTCCTTTTTACTGAAAGGACAAATGTAAGCATTTTGCTGCAGTAACTGTTCAGTTTTAGGGTACTAGCTTTACTTCACTGTTCAGATGTAAGAATAATTCCAGTTTGTCACTCTGTTTTATATGGGTCTGATAAAGAAAGGATGAGAAAGATAAATTTGTTGATTCTGAGTCATTCTGCCAACCTATCTGATTTGTACTTTTCATGTTATAGATGGAGGTGGGGGAGGTGTTGCAGAAGTAGCTTATCTCCTGCTCTAAGTCAGCATTACTTTCACAACTTTCTATTGATATCGTTTGAACGAGAATTATGAAAAAAGAACTCTGTACATAAAGAAATATTCCATTCCTCATCTGAGTGAGTGTTTCAGAATTTATAAACTTAAATACACTGGCTGAACTGCAAAAGGAAGAGTTGTACACCATCTCTTTCCCCAAAGAAACAAAATGAATTCTCATGAAAATATAAGATAATTTTTTAATGTAGCCATTTTCTGGAACTTTAGTGTGAATTTCAAATGTGGTTTCTACCATGCTTCGTTTTTTGCTGTCCTTGCAACTGAAAGGTGTGGTTTATAGCCATGGGAGATTTCAGAGCTGATAATCCATAGCCAGTCTGCAGGGGAACAGCTCGTCTGACCTTGTTGTCCTTACACTCTCCTTAGCAGTTTCCATTACAGAGTTGTCTGCCAGTAGCTGTGCTGAGATCTCATTTATTTTTTGTGGAGCACAACTACGTCTTTCAGATTTTTTGATCCCATATGCCAAACAGAAATACCAGATCTGGTCTGTGGTTGGCTGTCCAGTTTCTCTGGACGGTGTAGAGATTGCAACACTGCAAAGTGGGTGCCTGAAATACCACACTTGAAGTCCCACCACAAGGCCCTCAGCTCTGAGACTTGGCAGCACCCCTCTTTCATGTCACCCAGTCAGTCTGGGGGCACACACAGGGGCCACCAATACTGCAGCATCTCTGAATGGTTTTAGGAAGCTGGTGAACTCTGAGAGAGTGATAAGGGGAAAGAGACAACGCAGGAGCCAAATATACACTGTTTACCATACACTGTTACAGCATGGGGAATCCTGGAAATAAATCCAGGGGGAAGGCCTGTGTCGTGTAGAGGCAACGTATAGAGAGGTTAGGAAATATTCTGTACCTTTCAGAGCAACCTAGTAGATAGTACTTTTGTTGAGAGTTTTTCCGCTCTTTTTGATATGGAAGGATCTGCAGAAATAGTCTTTTCATTCAGTTGAACTGAAAACTTATAAATAAACAAGAAAAATCTTTTATTTTAAAAAAACCCAACTTTTTTATTATTGATTTTAAATTTCATTGCAAACTGGTAAAATGTCTGTTCAGATCAAGTAAGAAAAGAGAGGCAGATTCTGACTTCACTTGACCCTTAGGACTTACCAGCTATTCATATGGTGGCATTTTGAACTAGATACCACGTCAGATAAAAGTTCAGTATTCCAAAAGAAAAATAATGCATTATTGACAACATAGCTTCACAGTGTTAACTCTGTATCTTTGCTATTTCCAGACTGATACTAAGCTCTACCAACCCAATTAAAAACTGCTTTCCAATGATTTTGTAAATATACTGTTCAAGGAGGTATCAACAACTTCAAAGATTAATTACAGGGTACATTGAGACTTTCATTTTTCAAGAGAAGACAGAAATGTTGAATGAATTATATTATTACAGTACATATGGCATTTCGGTGCTGATGGCTGAAAAAGAATACAGAAGATAGAGAAAAATAAAATGAAGTGGGGTCTATACCTGTTTAATTGTGCCTTTTTGTGGTTATATAGCATGTGTAACATACATCATATTTACCTGCTCTAATTTTATTAATCTAAAAAATAAAGTTGGGAAAAACCCTTTTTTGTTTTTTTTTTTTTGTTTTTGTTTTTTTTGTTTTGTTTGGGGGGGTGGTTTTTTTGTTTTGTTTCTGGGGTTTACTTGTTTATAATTTTTCCTACTCACTTATTTTATATTGATATTATAGTTTGAATTTTGCATTATGAAATTCTCTGAGCTGGGATTACCACCTACTCTATATTTTCAGAGTACTTTGCACAAAGACACCAACCTGGTTGAGGCTTGTTATGTTGTGAATAAAGACATATTTCTAGACTCACTGGGATGTTTCAGCTGTGTTAAACAACTCTGACAGCACAAAGTAAATGCAAATATAGTTGTGGTAGCCAGCTAAATCAGATTTATTAAAACTTTCATCCACTAGAGAAGTCAAGGTGAATAAAGCATTCAGTAAAAAAGCATTCAGTAAACTGTACCCAAATTCATAATGCTAGACATTTTACTGTGGAAAAAAATAGTGAAAAAGTATAAATTAGAGAGAGGAGGGGGAATGCAGGATAAAATCACATTTAGCAACATTTCTACAAAAAGAAAAAACAAAACACCACACAACTGCCCAATCCTATATGCATAATATTTCATTGGTTCTAGTCTAATGGTGAAAGTGGAAATATTGCTTTACACGTTAACTTCAGAAGAGTTTCAGAGTACATTTTTTCATCATAAACTTGTATTTTTTTCAGTATTTCCTCTTTGAGAGAGTTATGCAGTGACATTGATTGACTGATTCAATAGTTAGCTGGTGTGAGCCCAAATCACAGAAATTCAACCCATTTAGTTTTTATATTAATCTAAGATTATACACTCAAATATTTGATATAAAATCTTGATTTAAATGTATCACAGTATATGGAAATTGAGGGAACAATAATGCCAGCTTGCCAGAAATGCACTAAAGGGCTGACATCACAGCTCATTGAATACAAAAATTGTTTTCAATTTTGTGTATTTGTATTCAAACCCCTGTCCTATTTTAAATTAGTTTTTCACTACTAGTAACCCAGTTATTATATTAAGAAACTGTTCTACAGGAGCTCAGTATTGTAGTCATTTTTATGTAGGCTCAAAAAATGTTTTTCATATTGTCTTAGTTGCTCCCATTTTCTCTTTAAAAGAATTCTCTGCCTTAAAATAGTATTATCCTTATTTCTGTCATTTTTATCTCCTGATATGTGCCTTGCACTTGACTGAGTGTCTTTTGCTATGCATGCTTCCTGTTTTTCCTCATTTCTTACTTAAGGGTAGTAATCAAAACTTTCCAGGCTTCATCTGTCCTTAGCAAATTAGAATTTCCATTTGCATATTATATTTCCAAAAAATGCATGACAGTATAGATGAAATGCTTTTAAGGCATAAGCTTGGGATGGCCACAAGGAAAGAAATCATTAGAGAATTTTGCCGATCATCCTAAATTAGTGCTACAAAAATCTTTATATGTCATTTTAAAATTATATTCTAGAAAAACTTTAAAAATATATTTTTCTATATTGTAGAAACAAAATAATACAAATTCCCTTAGTGGTGTAGAAAATAAGCCTGGCAGAAAAAATAATCACCGAACCAAACAAAAAATATAGCATGTTTTAAAGCACCTTGTAAGCAAACTAAATAATTTTAATTTGTATGGTATTGCCGTGTATTTGCTCTCTTATCTCTTGAGCTTGCTCTGTTATCTCTTGAGCTAGCATACCAGAATTGTTTATTTCTTCTATGAAAAAGTTCGTATTTCTAGCCCTGCTGTGATGGTGTATATCAGGCCTCCTCAGGCTAGCACAAACCAAGAATGACATGTGTCATTTCTAGAAGAAAAAAAAAAAAACTCTTCATGGATTTACTAGCCTAAATAATAAATTTTAAACCTTGGGAAAACAATCATACTTTGCATGTCAATTTCTGTTTAATTGTTATCCTCTCCCCTTTAATTTTAACGTTAATTAATCACACCTTTTGTTTGAACCTCTCCTAAAAGTTTGGGGAATGGAACTATGACTCTCAGAAGGAGATCAATGATAACAATTTATCTTAAGTCATGCCTTCCTGGACAGACCAGTGTAGACCACCAACCTGTCCACATAGGGGTGACTGGAGACATATTTAGGAAAAGCACATGAGCCTGGCCCCTGTTTGTGAACCACACCCATCATCCCTTCTCTGAGTTCATGATTATCATATTAGAGATACTAACATGTTGCTCTTTGCCCATTCCTTTCAATATAGATTTGTCCTGTTTCTGTTCATTCATCCGTGAATTTGAACTTTCTCACATTGCCTGCCTCCATTATTTCCTACAACAGTAAGCCGTAAAAGTTCATTACCTGCTGTGTATATAGATACTTTCTTTTATTTTATTTAATCTGGTTTCATTGAGGCTATTCTAGTTTTAATGGTATGGTATTTGGTGAATAACTACTCTTATGCACTTTATCTAACACCCTAATTATTTTGTACACCTGAGTTATCATCCCTATCGACTGTTCCCTCTCCAAATCAAAGCCCCAGACTTAGTCCCTTGGCTAACAAAATAATCAGATGATGGAAAAATTGTGTTAGGAGAACATACAGTATCACTACCTCATATCATTAATCTGTGTTCAGAATTACAGAGTTGCTGAGGCTGGAAGGGACCTCTGGACATCATCTGGTCCACCCACCCTGCTCTAGCTGTGAATTATGAGAAAGAACACCTAGTCCATCCCAAACCAATTCCATTATGAAGGTGATACTTAGTCTCTCAGCCCATATGAGACAGTAGTGCCATTTGGCATATGCGGTACAGACCCTGAGATGCCAAAACAAGATTTCTGGGATGACAGCAAGGCAACAACATTGAGTTTTTGTAACAGTTTGTCTGGTTTTTCTATTCCATTCACTTAGGCACTGAGGTCTTTTTTTCATTTGCCATTAAATCATCATTTAATAGGAAACCTGACAGTAGCTTCTCCATGCTACCATAATTTCTTTTGCAGATATAGGTAAGTAATGTGTTCATGTATGTATGTAGTGTATACATGGACATACCACTGATTGGTGTTTGCAAATGCATATGTGTGCTTGCAATTAAATACCCATCTGACATCATTCTTTATTTTTTCCTGTTTTCAATCAGCACTGGAATTCTGAATTGCTTCAAGATGTCCAATGGCCCTATGTCTTAATCAAGACCCTCCAGCAATCACATTGTTTTCCTTAAAAGATGTCAGAAGTCCATGATTATATGAGAGTACAGAAGTAATACCTATGAAGAACAAACTGCATGTGAGAGCTGCAGGACCACGCAAAATGCTTACTGTGACTCCACTGTTACACAGTTTATAAATCTGACTTTCAGAGGACAGTTTCTAGTTAAAGATATAAAACACCTAAACGCTTGTTTCACAGAAATTCTGTCACCTGACACCATTGGTGGACATCTGATGTCACAGACAAGCTGTATCACATATATTATTTACTGTTGATAGGACTCATGGAATTTGTATCATGGGTGGAACATTATATGACAGTATATCATGGGGACTATGATCTCAGAGATAAAGATCAAAGATGTACAAAAGTGGGACAAGATCCAGGAGGAGTTCAAAGGTCTCCACCTACAGACAAGAAAAGGGCTCACTCTAGTGGTACAAGCCAGAAAAACAACAAGGCTCTACCTGGATGACATCTCAGAGCCTTGAGGCTGGGAAGAAAGGAAGGTAAGAAGCCAAGGAAAAAGAGGGTGAACAATATGGAAAATAAATAAAATGCGCAAATTGCATGATTGATAGAGTTTCAGGGTGCAGCTATGTACTTGGACATCATGGCCTAAATGAGGAAATCATGTTCTTCCAACTGTACCACACAAACTTAAGGCCTACTTTGGCAATCAGGAGTACCAGAAAAGGAGTAGTTCTGGGTCCTTTCTCTTGGCAACAGGAGAATACTTGGACAGTTAGTCCAAACATTCTGGTATCATCATGGCAGTTCCTTTTTGAGGTCTAAGAGCAACAGCATCTTTCCAACCACTTCCAAGTACACCATACAGCTTATTCGCAAACATATTCCCTATGCAGGGTAGTGCAATGCGGAATGTGGCTACAATGCTTGAAAGACAAAACAACATCTGAACTCGATACTCCATCACTTTGTATCACACTGGAGGTTCTCCTAACAGTTTTTAGTCTATGTTTCTATTTTTTTTTTGCTTCCTCACTGCCACTGTTGCAGTAACATTCATTATTATTTGGAATAATTTGATTTCAATAAAACATTTTTAAAATACCTCTTCCCCCCCCTTCAGATTAAAGTATTTGTTTTGTCATACAGGTTTCACTGACACCTTCAAAATAAATAATAATAAAAAATTTAAAAAAAACCCAGAGATTCCCATTGCAACACAAAATGATTGTAATCTCTTACGAAAATATACATTAGTCTTACTTTCATAGTCCCACACAGTTAAAAGCCACCATATTATAGGAAATATCCTTTCTTTCACCACATTTTCTACTTTATAAACAATGTAACATTAATGGGGTTCCCCAGGGCTCAGTATTTGGGATAATTTGTTTATTCTCTTTCTCAGTGATCTGGATGAGGGGATCAAGTGCACCCCCAGTCAGTTTGCAGATGACATCAAGTTTGGTGGGAGTGTTGATCTGCTGGAGGGTATGAAGGCTCTGCAGAGGGATCTGGACAGACTGGATCAGTGGGCCGATGACAATGGTGTGAAGTTTAACAAGGCAAAATGCTGAGTCCTGCACTTGGGTCACAACAACCCCTACAGTGCTACAGGCTGGGGCCAGAGTGTCTGGAAAGCTGCCTTCTAGGAAAGGACTTGGAATGCTGGTCAACAGCTGCTGAACATGAGCCAGCTGTGTGCCCTGGTGGCCAAGAAGGCTGATGGCATCCTGGCTTGTGTCAGAAATACTGTACCCAGCAGGACTAGGGAAATGATTCTTTCCCTGTACTGAGCACTGGTGAGGCTGCATCTCAAATCTTGTATTCAGTTTTGAGCCCCTCACTACAAGAAAGACATTGAGGTGCTGAAGCCTGTCCAGGAAAGGGCAATAGAGCTGGTGAAGTTTCTAGAAAGTCCTACTAGGAGCAGCTGAGGGAGTTGGGGCTGTTTCACCTGGAGAAAAGGAGGCTCAAGCAGGGACCTTATCACTCTCTACAACTGCCTGAAAACAAAGTTGTAGCAAGATGGACATCAGTCTCTTCTCCCAAGTAACAGTACAGGAGAAAATGACTTTAAGTTGCACCAGGGAAGGTTTAGATTGGATACTAGGAAAAATTTCTTTATGGAAAGGCTTATCAAGTACCAGAACTGCCTGCCCAGGGAAATGGTTGAGTCACCATCCCTGGAGGTCTTTAAAAGACATGTAGATGTGATGCTTAGGGACATAGTTCTTTTCCAACCTAGGCAGTATGAGGTCAGTTGTTGGACTCAATAATCTTAAAGGTCTTTTCCAACCTAAATTATTCTAATAATTGTGTAGGGAAAAAAAACAAACCCCCAAAAACAAACAAACAAAAAAAACCCACAAAAAAGCTCCACAAAAAAACAAACAAACAAAAAAATCCCACACAAAACCCCAACCAACCAACCAAACAAAAGCAAGCAAACAAAAAAGCCAAAAAAAACAGAAGCTAGGAAACTTGGGGGGGGGGGGGGGGTTGTTTTT
>WBMV01005713.1:206754-255723 GCA_013396655.1 Campylorhamphus procurvoides
TAATTTGTTTTGTTTGGTTGGTTGGTTTGGGTTTTTTTGTTTTTTTTGTTGGGTTTTTGTTTGTGTGTGTGTGTGTGTGTGTGTGTGTTTTCCCCTCCTGTTCATTTTCCCGGTACTCCCATTTGATTGTGTCTGCTTTTATCTACCATATCTACTTACAAGATTATAAGAAAACAACAGCACGGTAGTATTAGTTTTTTTCAATTTAGCCATGAAAGTCTCTGTAGATGATACAAATGAAAGGATTCCTCCATTGTGATAGAGGATGATAGATTCCACTATGATCAATAATTAAATTCAGTGGGACAAAGATTACACTCACTGCATTAAAAGAGAGGTTCATCAAAAGCACCAAGCATTTGTAATTTCATATAGCTGCCATAGCCAGCAAAGCCTCTATTGGAGTTACTTTATTTTTCAAACGTGGTGTATTCAGAAGTGATTCCTACTGCCATAGAATTAATTTTGGACAGAGTTTGGTCAAACATGAGCACTTCTGAATATTTCATTAAGATGATAGAATAAATCTAGGGTGTCTTTTGGTCTGGATTGGGTTTCTGGTGTTGTTATTGGGGTTTCTTCTCTTTTTCTTTTTCTTTCCTGCTCCCTTATCTCTGTGCAGCTACCAAAATCTTTTTGTAGCTGTGCCAAACAGTACAGTGGTGCATTAGAAATTCCAGAACTAGCCCCAGTTGAGCTGAAACATCTACACTGTTATACAGACAGGCTTGTTCATAATCGCATTGCAGTCTAGTACCTTCAGCCTAGTGCAAAATAGATCAGCCACAGACCACTTTGGTAGTCATAATGCTTCCTGTTTCAGAGACAGTTTTCCAGAGGATCTCTCTGTTCTTCTACAGGGTGACATGATACCTGTGTATTATGAGAAATTTCATACCTCAGTGTCACTCTGAAAACTGCCTGAAGCTTACGTAATCCCTTAAGCATAGTTTTGCAGCTAATTTGATTATTTAAAACCCATTCAAAGACTGAATAGGAAAATAACAAAAAGTATTAACAGAAATGAGCAGAAGTTCCTTCAATGATAAGAGCAGATAAGCAGCAGGAAAATAAAAATAAAATAGTCAGCTCTTCCACAAACAAAATTTTTAGTATTCAGATCTACTGTTTTAGTGGTACGGATGTTATTGCAAAAAAAAAAAAGATTATATTTTCAGAAAATAGCAGATAGCAATGAGTGAAAAAAAGGGCTCTTCTCAGTAGCCCCCTGGAAAGGAAAAGAGGCAATGGGCAGAAACTGAAACACGATAAATTTCAGTGAAATATGAGACTTTATTCAGTTATTCATACAGTGGTGGTCAAACACTGAAGCAAGTTGTCCATATTACTGTTTCCATGCCTGTAGAAATACAAAACCTAATGGGACAGTCCCGGGACAGCCAGCTGACTATACTTTGAGCAGGGCTGATAGATTACATGATCTCATGATCCCTCCTAACCTCAGTATTTCCGTATTTCTGCTGTTTTAAATTAAAAGCTAGATAAATTTCCATGGCTATATTAAAGATACCTACTGTGTGACATAGGAATAGCTCTATCATTGTTAGCTTTGACAGAAGACTCTGCATTAGAGTTCAATATTTACAAAGATAATGCATATAACTCGAGACACAGAAAATCAACAAAACTATCATAGTGGCAGCATTCACAAAGAAAGACAGTAAAATGGAGAAAAACAAACAAACAAAGCCCACCTTCCCAAAAAAACCCCAAACAAACCAAACAAACAAAATCAAGGAAAAAAGGTAAATCCCTGCAAACACACGAGCCTGAGATGTCTTCTACTTGAGTGTCTGTGTGAAGTATCTTCTCGTTCTATCTATATGACCTGAGGTGTCCTAAACATGGAAACAAAAGAGGACATACTTCCAAGGTAAACCTTTGACTTCAAGAAAAGAAGATATATATAGAGTAGTTTGATAAAGTAGTTATAAAGGCAAAAAGCAATAAAAGGAGCACTTGATCAGAAAAGATTCAAATGACCTGACCTTCACAAAGTATCCCGAACTAAAAAATTAAATCAATTAAACATTGCTTTAATTAATTATGTATTTTTAACTAGAGATTCAAGCACATTGGAAATTGCAGGACTGAGTTCAAAAGAAAGTATGGAGAGAAACATAAACATTCAGCATAGACTTTGGAGGGGATTGATGACGATTACCCTGCCACTGCAACAGAGCCTCACACTGACTATTCTGCAGAAGTATCCAATTATTTCTGGTCTTTTTATGAGAACAAGTGAACAAGAAAAATAAAATAAATACCATTGAAAAAATGTATGGGTTGCCTAGCATTGGATTGTTTGTTTGTTGGGTTTCCTTTTTAATCATCAGGTTCTGAATAAGGAAGAAAAGAGTCACAAAGAGAGAATTGTTTTTGAGATTGTTTGGGGCTTTTTTTTTTAAGATAACTAGTAGTTTCATATTTCATGTCTTTTCTTCAGCATTGTGTAGATAATAGGAAAGCTGTTTGGCTGAAAAATTATTAAAGATCAAAGCCTGTTTTACAACATGCAGCAAAGCTTTTGAATTCAGGTGTCAATTACTTTATTAATGTGTTCAAGTGCTCACAGTTAAAAAGTTTAAAGGCACTGTTGCCCTTGCCAATTAAAGTTTAGTGTTCTTGAAAAGAGGTGCAGTGGTAGTTAATCTCTGCTACTGGGAGATGACATCTATTTGATTCATATTTTTATCTCTTTTGTCATAATATTAGAAGATATTATTATGTATAACACTTATGCATAGAATCATAGAAGGTTTGAATTGGAAGGGATCATCTAGTTGCAACCCTTGTGCCATGGGCAGGGATGTCTCCCACTACATCAGCCTGCTGAGGGATGCCATCCAATCTTGCCTAGAACACTTCTAGGATGGAGCATCCACAACTTCTCTGGGCAACCTATTTCAGTGCCTTACAATTCTCTGAGTAAAGAATTTCTTCCTAACATCCAATCTAAATCTCTCTTCATTTAGTTAAGCCATGTCCTGTCATTATCTGCACCTGTAAAAAGTCCCTCTCCAGCTTTCTTGTAGATCCCCTTTATGTACTGGAAGGCTACTACAAATTTCGTGCTAGCCTTCTGTTCTTCAGGCTAAAGAACCCCAGCTCTCTCACCCAGTCTTTGTGGGAGAGATGGTCCAAACCCTGACCATCCTCATGGTCCTCCTCTGGACCCACTCTAACACATACACATCTTTCTTGTGCTGACAGCTCTGGACTTGGATGCAGCACTCCAGGCGAAGTCTCATAAGGTAGAATGACCTTCCTCAGCCTGCTGGTCACTCCTCTGGATGCTGCACTTCTGGGCTGCTAGCACACATACTTGGTTCATATCCATCTGTGAGAACCAAGTTCTTTTCTTCAGGGCTGCTTTCAATGAATTCTCCCAGTTTGTACTCATGTCTGAAAATTCCCCAATCCAGGTGCAGCAACTTGTGTTTACTCATTTACTTTCTTTACATGATGACTTTAACTATTATAATTTGTAAAATATTCTATTTTTCATTTCCTCTCATCGTATGAAAGACTACAAAGTAAACTAAAACACAGACTCATATGACATAATTTACTCTGCTATAGCTGCCTGCATACCTAGATTTAGGCTATAGTATAAGAGGTAGGGTTTCTTTCTTTTAGTTGTAAACATGCTTTTAATTCTTAATCATGCTTCATCAAGATGCAGTATTTTTATAAGCCCCTTCCACTGAACAAGTCCTTATTCCATTACTTTCCAAAATGATAATTCAGGTCCATCAGGTTACTAAGAATGGTATTCAAATATCAGAGGGATTTCTGTATTCATAATCACCCTTCACAAGCTATATTTATTTACTGACATAGAGTAATATAGTCATTCTTCCTCTCTTTGTCCCTAAGTAGATGCTTAGTTTTATAACTACTAGACTTAATTGCCATGTCAGAAAAGAAACAATTGCTAATCAGTATCGACTACATTTATTATTTCAAAGGTAAATGTTGCAAAACTAAGTCTTTGGTGTGAACTTAATAAACTGAATGATAACCCTTCAATTTTCCTTCTTTCTGCCTAACAAAAATAGACATCTTTCATACAAAGAAAAGAATCAATTTTGACTTTCCATGACTCTGTTGGCAGCTTCTGGTATTTGTTCATATGGTGGTTTAGTTTTCTTGGTTTTGGTTTAGGCCTTCCTTGGCAGCAGGGTCATAACTAAGGAAGTATTCCACACCATTCCTTCACGTAATCAGGTGTATATAAGACAGGAGGAAGATTTCCTCCCTCTCTCTNCAGTACTTTGCAATATATAATAGTCTTTAGTTATGACAGGTGAAATATTTTTCTAGAAAAATTTCTATATTAAAATTAAACAACAGTATGTATATGGTGGACTGATATTTATATGTGCATATTTATTATACTGATATAATTCAGTAATACAAAGCTTGTGTTGCTGAAAACTAGAAACCTTTTGAAGAGTAGTTATATTTGATATCTATTCAATATTTAATCAGTAATTAAACACTTGAATGCACGTGAAGGGGTGAATTTTCCTTTTCAATGCAAGTCACTGGATTGGAGTTGTTGCCTAAAGATCATAGAAGAGTAGCTGAGTCAAGAAATTTAAAAACCTTCTGGAAAGGTTTATTGTGCATATTTGCATAATATATCACACTTGGAATCTTTTTCAGCATTTCTTTTTTAAACAGTCTTTCACTATGAAAAAAAAAAGTAGAAACTCAAGTGCATATAACAATGCTCCAAGTGAAGAACTGTGGGAAGAAGGCTGAGAGAGTTAACTTAAATCTTTCCATGAAGTGCCTGACAGTGTAGTGAAAAGCAAGCTAAATAGTCCAGCAAAGCCCAATAATATTTGTCAGAGGTCTGCCTCAGTTAAGTAGCTTCTGAATTTTAATAGCAACATTGGATGATTTAAATGGTCAAATAATTTTGTTCTCTAAAAGTCATGTTGTGATTTATGAAGATCATCTTTTCTTTGAGCTGTGTTCCCCAAGTTCTCTCTTCACAGAAAACAATAAATGAACACTACTAAATATACCTAGTAAAATAAGGTATTGTCTTTGCTATCTATTACTGACAGCACTAAAACACAAGGATAATCTGTGAACAATCTGTCCTTCAAGATCAATATTTTTTAACAGAAAAATATTGAAGTGTGCAAAGCTTAGAGAAAAAAAAACCAGAAATACATATTCAAAAGAGGGTTAATTGAGTCATAACTGTTGCTGTGACTTTCATATCTTGTCACAAGTTAGTTAAAACAGGATAAAAATTAAAAAGAAAATTAATTACACATACAGAAGAAGATGAAAGAATTTAGAATAATTAAAAATAGGATTAAAGTGGACTTATGCATGTTATGTAATTTTATTGGACTATACAGGAAAATTTGGGATTTACTAGATGTAGCTTTTATGGCACAGGCATATCTTTGCCTATGAATAATTTTTAAAGAATTGCTGTTACACAAACACAAGCAAAACTTTAGGTTATGGGGGAGTGCTGGAATGAAAAGTGAAATGTGTTGATGATTATGGGAGGGTCTACTTCTGACCTGCTTGTTTCTGTAAGTAGATGAGCTGGGGAAATGTAGGGAGATGTGGGTGGGTTTCTAAGGTTACAGTTAATCAACATTTTACTGCTTTAGTTGTAATGAGTTATGGTATTAATAACATTATGACTGGTTAGGCATTTTTGCAGCTACAGCCAAGTAATTTGGTTTTTTGTACAGCATTTTCTGTGAATTTAAAATTCAGTTTTGGTCAGTCGTGTGTGTGTGTTTTGGTAGCTGTTTTACTTCATTTCTTAAAGCAAACAAAAAACTAAACCATTAAAATAAAATCTGCAGTATTTTCAGTAGTTTTTCTGCCAAAACTTCAGTAAATATCCCTTTGAAAATAAAACGAAACACTGAGAAATGTGAGTATTTCAAAAAGGAAACACAAACAGATGAGGAAAACTATTTTATTGTTTAAAAATTGGGTTCTCTGATATGATAAAGTTTTATTAAATTCTTCCCATTAACATTCAAATAATTTCATTATAGAGTTAATATACTTGTCTGTCATCCCTTACATAAAAAACAAAATAAAACAAAACACCCCTCCCCAAAAATCAAAACAACCCCCTTTGATATGATTTTTGAAATATTCATTGGCACATAATTCAAAACTGCAGGCAAGGCTTATTATTTATTTTTGTCATTCTCATTAATATCATCCAGACTACAGACAAGGGTTTGAGATCAATTACAAGTATATAGACAATGTGAGAAGTGGTTGCCTACTATGCTCCAGCTTTTCAGACTTTTAATTTTATTTTTTCTTTTTGCAATAAGAGTATATTAAAATTTGTCATATGAAATTGTTCATTGGAAATAAAATCTTCAGGAGCTGTTTTTGCTTATTCATAAAATGCCAACAAGGCAAGAAGACAAACATAAATATTTAATGAAATTTTAAGGCAATTTTGTTTCTAAAGTTGAAAAGTTGTCTGTAGTTGACTCCTAGTCACTAAAGAGGCATAAATACAAATATTTTTCAAAGGACATTTTAAAAGCTCTTTTGCTGAAAAATATGCTTAACTATTTAAACATTTTTTTCCTACTGTTGAGTAGCTTTAAATATAGGAAATATTGCTATGGCACTTTACTATCTCTATGCCAATCACTAACAATAAATGCTCATAAAAAATGAAAACCTGTTAATGCAGACAGTATATTGAAAGTTGCTTTATTTTTTAACATATCTGAAAATCTTCCAAAGAAAAATTCTGTTAGCCTCATAAGTGAAGTTCAGATAATAATTAGATTAGAACAAATGCAAACATCTAAGTATAGACATCCAAACTTAATTTAAATGAAACACACCTAAGTAAACTAAAACACAACTGTCCTCACATTTTTTTTTCACTTGTTATAGCCACTTAATAGGTCAATTAAATCACAACATAATTTTGGTTGGAAGAATGGGTCACCTGGTTTGGACAGCTCATGGACAACTTATTTCAGGTCACACAGGGCCAATTGACTTCTGGATATCTTCAAGAATTGACACTTCACAACCTCTCAGGAGATTCTGTTCCAGTGTTTGACTGCCTTCATTCTTATTATTATGTTATTTGCATTTACCATATGCACCTCCCACAAGACTCTATCTCCGCTGTGCTATACCTTCACTTTATGTGGTTGTAGACAACAATGAGATATTCCACACCCCCATCCTTTAGTTTTCAGGTTTTGCCAGCCTTTTCTTTTGCGGTACGTGCTTCAGCCTCCCAGCCACCTTGGAAGTTTTTCCCTGGACTCAACTGAGTATGGTATTGTTTGTTTTACACTAAGGAACTCCAAACTAGACACAATACTATCAGGGCAGCTCTTTGTGTGTAAAAGAGAGGCGAAGGATCTTTTTCTCTACCTGGATGGAGATGCTCTTGGTTATACAGTTAGGATGCTGTTGGCATTCTTTGCCACAAGGGCACATGCTGTCTCACATCCAACTTGACAATTAGGATCCTTCATACCATCTGAACTCCCAGTCGACCGTAAACTGTGCGGGATCTGCTGCTCCTTAGAAGTCTATGGGGTCTGATGATATTCATCCAAGAATACACAAAGAGTATTCAAAAATCACTGAGGGCTCTCTCAATGATTTTTGAACAGTCTTGAGAATCTGTAGAGGTGCCAGTCTATTGAAGTTGTCCCAGTTTTCAAGAAGGGCAAGAAGTATGACCCTAGAAACTGTAGGCCTGTCAGTCTCACTTCAGTGCCTGGTAAAATTATGGAGAAGATTATCCTGG
Source organism: Campylorhamphus procurvoides (assembly GCA_013396655.1). Lineage (NCBI taxonomy): Eukaryota > Metazoa > Chordata > Aves > Passeriformes > Dendrocolaptidae > Campylorhamphus > Campylorhamphus procurvoides. Next base: position 214,574 of record WBMV01005713.1, read on the forward strand.
GAGGTATTGAAAAACACCTGAAGGACAACAAAGTCATTGGTCATAGACACCATGGCTTCATGAGGCTTCAAGTCCTGTTTGTCATGCCTAATTTCCTTTTATGATAAGGTAACCCATCTAGCTGATCAAGGGGAGTCAGTTGATGTAATCTTTACAGATTTCAATAAAGTTTTCAATATTGTCTCTCATAGAATCCTTCTGGACAAAATGTCCAGCCCACAGCCCTGTAAACACAGCATGTGGTGGGTGAGCAATTGACTCATGGGTAAAGCATAGAGGGGTAATAGTGAATGGAGGAACATCAGACTGGTGATCTGTCACTAGTGGGGTTCCACCAGGTTCCATCTCAGGCCCTGTGCTCTTCAACCTCTTCATCAATGACCTGGACAGAGGACTGGAAGGGGTACTAAGCAAGTTTGCTGATGATATTAAATTGGGAGGAGGTGTTGACTCCCCCAAAGGCAGAGAGGTCCTCCAGAGAGACCTCAGTAAATTAGAGAGAAGGGCAATTACCAAACATAAGAAGTTTAAAAATGACAAGTGCCAGATTTTGCACCTGGGGTGGGTCAAACCTGAATGTATGTACAGACTGGGGAAAAAGATGCTGGAGACCAATGGTGTGGAAATGGACCTGGGGATTCTGGTTGATTGCAAGTTGAATATGAGTCAGCAGTGCCCTGGCAGCCAGGAAGGCCAACTGTGTCCTGTGGTTTGTGTCCACCAGGCACAGCATCACCAGGCAGTCAAGGGAAGTGATTATCCCACTCTGCGCTGTACCTCAGGTCCTGTGTGTAGTTTTGAGTGTCACAGTATAAGATATACAGCTATTAGAGAACATCCAAGGAGGGCTACAAAGACGGTGAAGGGCCTAGAGGGGAAGCCATATGAGGAGTGGCTGAATAGCAGTCTACAGCTTCCTCACAAGAGGAAGTAGATGGGCAGGCAACAAACTGCTCTCTTGTGACAGAACCCAAGGGAATGGCATGAAATTGAGTCAGGGGAGGTTTAAACTAAATATCAGGAAAAGATTCTTCACACAGTGGTGTGAACACCGGAACAGGCTTCCTAGGGAAGTGGTCACAGCATCAAGCCTGACAGAGTTCAAGAATTATTTGGACAATGCTCTCAGGCACATGGTGTGACTCTTGGGGATGGTCCTGAAGGGAATTTTATGATCCTTGTGGGCCCTTCCAACTCAGGATATTCTATGATTTTATTTTCTGGAAAACTGCTTTCAATCTCCCATCAATTCCCAGCCTGTACTGCTGCATATGCTTATTTCAGTACAGGGGCAGAGTTTCACATTTACTTTGATTGAATAACATGAGCTTTTTGTCAGTCTTTTTCTACAACGTGTTGATGATCCTTTGAATAGCAGCTTTTCCTTCCAGAGGAATCCAATTCATATCACCTTTGAATTCACTGAGACTACAGTCTGCCCCATTTTCTAGACATATAATTAAACAGTATTGACCTCAAAATGCTACCACTAATCAGCCAGCAACTAGACATGGTGATACCAACCACTAACCTTTGAGCTCAGTGGCACTGCTACTTTTCCTCTCACTTTATAGTGTATCTGTTCAGGATATCTCTCAACAATTGTTCTGGAAACATATTAGGTGTCAATAAACTTACTAAAGTCAGAGTAAATAGGAACCATTGCTCTACCGCCATGAATAAAGCCAGTATTTCACTACAGAATGCAAGCATATCTGATCTACAAATTGATATGTTCTCTATTTGCATAAGAGTATGGTATTGTCTTGGAGTCCATTTAGGAGCATATAAAGGGCAAGAAGATGTAGAACAGTCAGAAAGAGTTTAATAATATAAAATCATGCTTGAATGTTTTCTATAATGACATTACTATGTGGATCATGGAACAGTGTAGACACAATACATTTTGATTTTTGGAAGACTTTTGACATAATACTCTTCTGAGTTTAAGGGATAGAAATCAATAACTTCAAGTCCATTTGTTATTGGGAATGAGTGGAGTCCTTGAGGTTTGATAGTGAGGCACAAACTGTTCAATATCTTTATCAACAACCATGATGACAAGACAAAATGTGATCTTTGACCCAGAAATACTATTATGAACTTGAAGAAAACCCTTGAAGTTATTCAAGGAAAAAAAGACATTTTCTGCATCCCAAGAAATTTTCTGCATCATCAACCAAACAATAATGCATGCCAAACAAGTAGCTGAATGTCACTTCTGTGGAAAAGGACTTGGGAGCAACCACAAATTAGCAAAAACTAACTTCACAAACAAGTCATATTATGATTCACTGGGAGAATTGTAACTGTCCAATTTCAGGAAACTATTTTTTGCCCACTCAGTGGAAAATCAAAGACACAACTGAGACATTGTACCACTTTCACTTGCCTCCCCCAGTTTCAAAGGGATTGGGAAAAAAACTGAGGGACTCTGAAAAATGACACATAACCAAGAAGGTATGTAGGAAGTAGCTGGACTTGTTTAGTATGACAGAGAAGTTTAAGAGGCAAAGTACTTGAAGGACAGTTACTGAGACAGTGCAGTTCATTTCTTCTCATTGTGTTAGGAGATACAAGGGGCACTGGCCATGAGTCTGATCAAGTTCAAATTGTTAGCAAAAATTTATTTCACTAAGAAACCAAGAAACTAAGAAACAAAGACGTTAAAACATGTTACTAAAATTGGTGTAAGGATCCTCATCTTCTGCGTATTTTGTCTTATGAGGAGCAGCCAAGGGAGACTGGATTATTTAGCCTGGAGTAAAGGAGGCTCAAGGGGGACCTTATCATTCACTACAACTATCTGAAAGATGTTTGTAGCCAGGGGGAGGTTGTTCTTTTTTCTTACGTAACAGACAACAGGATGAAAGTTAAGTTGTGACAGATATTAGGTAAATTTTCTTCATGAAAAAGATTATAAAGCATTGGCACAGGCTGCCCAGGGAAGTGGATGAGTCACCCTCCCTGAAGGTATTTAAAAAACATGTAGATATATTGCTTATGAATATCGTTTAGTGGGACTTGGCAGCGTTAGGTTTACAGTTGGACTCAGGGATTTTAAATATCTTTTCCAGCCTAAAAGATTCTATGATTCTATGGAACTTTTCTTAAATTAGGGAGGGGATAGTTTCCTGCAAATAGGTATACCTCGGTGTAGCTTTTGATCCCATGAATGTTGGATGAAATTCACAAATAATACACAAATGTGAGAGCAGGGCCTACATTCTTCATCCATCCTGAATAATCTAATTACACAGTCATACCTCTTTTCTTTACAGTCATTTTTACAAATGTATCCTGTAGTATGTTAACCACAGTGTAAAAGTTTTACTATGAAGACTGATTTCAATTTGCTGAATTACTAATCTCTTAATCAGAACACTGCCCCCAGGATATCTGAGTCCGAATTCCCTCAGGTTGATGTGGAAACTGAAGACTTCCTGAAAATGCTTTCTTTCAGCTGTGGAAGAAAAAAAAAAAAAGAGTTCTGTAAAAAGATCCATCTGAATAAATTAACTATTATTCTAAATGCATTAGAAAGTTCTAGTAAAAATATTACAAAAATCCTGCACCTTTCAGCCTCATCAGATGTCCTCTGAAAATACCAGGCCCTTTGCTGATTTACAGAAGTGTTTATAATTTCCTTAGGTATATCTAACCCTGAGGTGCTTGGCATTGTCATAATAGTGGAAAATATGTAGCAATAAATCTTCCACCCTGAAAAATAACGTGGTGCTCATTGGGCTGAGGTGCCCATCAGATTAGGAGTTGCTTGGTGATCCCAGGTTTGCAGCCTGGAATTTGGATGGCTGGATTCTATTTCAGTCTCATATTAGGCAAATAAAATATACATAGATCTAGCTACATATCCTCCAGGGAGTAGAGGCCATTAATGGTTCCACCAAAAATTAAGGGAAAGCAGAAAAATTCAAAGTGATAAATATATTCTCACCATATGTTTTAGCAATCTAATTTTACATGCCTGTGTCAGCAGCCTAAACTCTGTTCAGTTGCTTGAAAACACTTTCTGGAGGAGTCTTTATGTAGGCTGTTTCTCATGATTATATATGCTCTAACTTCAGTACTTATATGCAGAATCTTTTTTTGCTATATAAAGGAGATAAATGGCACAGACAGGAATAGATCAAGGTTTTCAGGCTGTCTCTTTATAGTTCCCTACTCACTGGGGCCTATTGTCATTTGAGCTTTTTTCATCTACATCAAGATCATGCTTTTTTTCTTGCATTTCTGTAAGAACAAGAGGACATTTGTTGAACAAAAGAGCACGCTAAATGATGGTGGCTATTTACTGAGAAGGAAGTAATTAGAAATACATAACATCTGATGTTTCTTGCATTTCATGCCCTCTTTCTCTTCACCCACTCTGACCCATGGAAGTCTTCAGCAGTGGACATGGTCTGGCAGGAACAAGGACAGGAGCAGGGGTGAAGCAGATGTCTCCCAACATTTAGGGCTTGGGTCTGGTTTCCCCCTATTCTGCAGCCCACCCTCAAATGACTGTCCTACTCCTGGCAGGAGCTGCAGCTCACTTAGGGGCAGTAGCCTGAAAAAATCCAGGGGTAAAGGGATACAACAGCCCTTTGTTGAGGCTACAAGGACAAGGAGAGGCTCAGCCACCATGAGTACCCTGCTCCTCTCAGCAGCCATAGGAGTCAGGGTGATACCAGTTAAGTGCAAAACCAAGGAGAGGCGATAGAGACTAGGAAGTTTTCTTTTATAAGAAGTCAGCTTTATTATTAATGAGGCTTCTCTGTCTTAAATAGGCAATTCTGATTTGCAGAAATTATATATATACTGTGTGACCCTTTTAGCTGAAAAAACCCAGGGCTTTCACTGCAACACTTTCTCCTGTTCCAGTATCCACCATCTAAACTGTGGATTGACGTCTAGGCAGCTAAATTTCTGTGCCTGTGTGCAGGCTCAGTGTCTAAGCTCCTATTATGAGCAAATCAGTAAGGGGAGTAAGTCAGTTTCCTAAAACCAGTGCATCCAAGGCAGCAGAGACATCCACATGCACTTGGCAGATAAAACACAACTACCCATGACTTTCTGAAATGGCAGTTAAATTCAGGTGAGATGTCAGGGCTATTACATGGCATAAGACGCCTATGGAAAATTCTACCCTGTGTAAGGAAACTATCTCACTGTGATCAATAGACTCAGTGGAATTTGGAGAGTGATCTACTCACATTAAATTATATATGTATACTGATTAGTTGAATCCCATTCCTTATGTACAGCAGCACAGATTATGCTAATTATATAATTAGTCTTTCTAAGATTTGGATAGGGTTGAATTTGATTTTTAAATGAAAATATGGAGTTTTTTTTCTTTTTCGTATACACTGCATGTCAGTTGGCAACGGAGAAAATGTTGTCTAACATTAGCATGCAAATGTGATCCACTTTAAAAGTAAAGAAAAAGCGGTTTCATTGTCATGGGAAGCAATGAATGTTAAAAGCCAACCCTATGAAGAAACCCAAACCAGAGGAAAAAAAAATGGATTTAATTATGTCGTACAAAATTATCTGGGACCTAAGAACTATATATTATAAGACAGAGTGAAATATGCCTTTATACATACTACAACTCTGTCTGGCCAAAGGCTACAAGACCCACAGAACTAATAAACATCTTCCATCTTTACAGATTCAAATTCTTAAATGATGATCCAAGTTTGTTTGGTTTTTTTTTCCCTAAACAAAATTAGAAATCTACATCATACTGAAAATTGCCCACTGGTTAGGATACTTTATGTGTCCTTTCCTTCATGGACTTCTGGTGGCTGTTAAGGACAGTCTTGTATTGCAGCATCTTGTAGCTGTGGCAGCTAAATTAACTGACTTCTGCTGAATCACATATTTCCATTAAGCTGTAAGAATGTGAATGGATTCAAGACTTGCACCAGTACATATGATTTGACTGAAAGCAGTTGAAGCATTAATAAAGCCATTTTGTACAGAGAACAGAAAAAAATATTAGACCTTATATTACTTTGGTTTCACCAATTTTGTTTTTTTTTTCTGTCAAACACGCTAAAAACAAAGCTTTTGTGAACACAGTCTAAGTAAAAGGATTGCGTCAGCAAAAAAAGTCAGTGTTGTGTTCTATGTGATCAAAGACTTGAGGAGATAAAAAGGCTAAAAAAAATATTTAAGAGATTTTTTGGTTTTTTTCAGGATTCTTTCTTTCTTAGAACCAAAACTAGAGAGATAAAATTACCTTATGCTTAAAAATTACTAAAAATTTCTAATTTCAAGTCCAAATCCACCATAAATGTGTCCAAAATGTTGTACACTAAATTAGAGAACATGCTTTAAAGACATACAGGAATGTGAGATGTCTAATTAACAAAAGAAAAAAAAACCTAAAGCATTTTTAATACCTTAGTATTTTCAAAGTTTTTCTTCTCTGAAACAGGTAGAAGTTAATCATGAAAGATGCTGTGTCTGCACCCAACTGCACTGCAAAATCCATGCATACTTACACTGATAATAGTATCAGTGCAATTCATATGACATCATGCCAGTGGCCACAAATATGAGGATAAAATTAATTCTATATAAAAAGAATAAAGAGAGAGGCTGTGTTGTACTATTTGAGGGTTTATTCATCAAGTTCTTTCACACAAATTACAATTATGCTTTTTAGTTCAAGAACATTATTGTATGGAATTGCTGATTGTTGATATCTTCAGAGATAAATAGACTAGCAGAAATAGTACTACTACAGATACAGATGAAAATAGCTTTTATTCTTTTATTGCCTTACATGGGATGATCAGTCTATTGACGAAGCTGCACATTAGCAAAATACAAAAAGTCAAATATAAATATGCTACTAAGTGTCGGCAGTGTATACATAGCTGTGTTTAGAAATAGAGTCAGTTATCTGAATCCAGTGTAATTGATTTAGCTCTATTAATTCAGATGTGTTTGTTCATTACACCAGAGGAACACTTAAAACTGTATTGACCTTCATGGATGCACAACAGTCTTGGACTACAGGGGAGCTTTGCAAGATTGAAGCAAAACAACAGAGAAAGAATGAAACTGGGGTGGCTGGTCTACCTTCCATCCTCTGAGTTCAATAACTATGAGGCACTGAGGACAATATATGGTTGTCATGCAAAAGAGATGCATCAAATTTAACATCAGGAAACACTCCCTTGCCTACAAGTGTCTTCATGCCTCAGCACGTCCTGCCTGTCTTCCTCCTGCCTCCCAGAATGCAACGAGTTTCCCTGATGAATCCTGTAAAGTCCCATACAAATGCTTCAGATAAGGGTCAGAAATAGCTCTGGGTGATTCAGTCAGTTTATCATGGCAAGACAGTTTAGGTAAAATTAAATTATTATGTTTATGCAACTTTTCTGTTTTCTCATAAGAACATAATGGGATTCATTTGCCCGAACAGAAGTGCCTTGAGTTTTCCTGGGCTATTCCACATGCCTTCCAATTGTCTCTCCAAAATAACACAAGCTTGCTGTCATTTTGAACTGTATCTGCCAGACTTTCCAGATGTTTGGATATCCTAAAACACAGCAGATGGCACTAAATGTCTGCACGTAGGCAAACAAATAATCTCTTTTCAGTACAATGACTGGTTGGGGCTTCAGTGTCATCTGAGACATTGTATCTCCATTATCTTCAAGAGGCTGGCAAATCTTGCACAGGACCTCACACAGATCAGCATCTGCATATCAACTAGAAATATCCTAAGGGCTCCTGGAAGGAATTAAATACCTGTGTTTAAGTGAATCAGTCATTGCGTTGGGTAAAGAGCTATTCAGCTAAATGACATGAATATATTTTATCATCTGAAAGATCTGTAGACTTCATTGATTTTGTTGAGTAGAAACTTGATACAGTAGTCCATAGATTGCAGGGATGGTCTCTGTAGGAAGAGGTGTGAGATTGCCTGAACACAGCTAATTTCAGCTGGCTGCAGCAGAGCCACTGCAGGACACAGCTAAACCCATCAGCCAAGCTGTTGGTGTCTTGGGGGACATTTATCATCTTAAAAGGCAAAACACTGCACAGGCATTGAGGAGTGAGATGGGGAAAGAAGTGTAAAAACCACCCCTGTGAATGCCAAGACCAGAGAAGGAGGAGAAGGACATGCTTCAGACTAGAGAGGAAAGATTCCTCTTCAGCTCTTGGAGAGGCCCACACCAGGGCAGGTATCCACACTGCAGCTATGGAGCAGCAGGTGGATCTTTTTGCCACCTTTTGAGAGCCCATGCTGAAACAGATTCTCCTGACAGAAATGTAGCCTGTGGAGATGGGCAAATATTCCACTGCAGCCTGTGGAGACTACCACACCAAAGCAGATATTTGCACTATGGCCCATGGGAGAGCCATGCTGAAACAAATGTATTCTGAAGGAATGTATTCCATGTAAGGGACCCACAATGTAGTTAGGAAAAAGTGGAAGGAGGAAGGAGATGCAGAGAGGAGCACTTATGTGCTGACTATAGCCACCTGTCCCCACCCTCCCCGTCCCACTGAGGCAAGGATGTAGGGGAATAGAGAGTAAAGGACTGAATTTGAACCTGGGGAAAACGAGTGACTTGTGGGGGAAGATGTTTTAGTTTTTGTCTTTGTTTCTCAATTTGCAAATCTATTTTGATTGGCAATACATTACTTTAAATTAATTTTCCCCAATTTGAGTCTGTTTTGCCCATGACAGTAATTTGTAAGTGGTGCCTCTGTCTCAATGAGTTTTTTTCATCTTATTTTCTGCTCTTGTCCAGCTGAGGACAAGATATATGAGATAGCATGAAATATATGAGATAGCATGAGATGTAATGAGATAGCAGCTGGGTGGGTATCATGCTGGCAGCTAAGTACCATGCAGCTGTTCACTCATACCCCCCACAAGGTGCTCCTGACCTCTGCCTTCCCAGGAGAGGAGGAGAATTGGAAAGAAAAGGTAAAACTCATGGGTTCAGGTAAGAGCAGTTTAATAACTGAAATATCGTCATAATGACAAAGAGAGATAGTAACAGAGCCCAAGAGAAACAAGTGATGCATAATACAGTTGTTCACCACCAGCTGACCAATGCCCAGTCTGTCCCTAAGCAGTGACCAGCCCCTCCTGGCAAACTCCTCTCAGTTTATATACTGCACATAATGTTATGATGTTGGAAGGATCTCCTGCTACAGCACATGGGAGACAGAGGAAAAGGATCACCCCGACTACATATCTTGGAAAAAGACACCCCTAGAAACAAGACCATCGATGTGACAACTTCCAGAAGAGCAGAGACTTTAGAATTTAATACCTGTCCCTTTTAATGTACAGGTGTTCCCTCTTTTAGATGGTAATCCCTAGGGTCTCTAGCACACATGCAGCTTTCTATGGAAAGAGACATGTTCCGTTCTTCTCAGATATCCAGCCCCGCCCCTCCTCCTGACCTCATTGTATGTCTCACCTGTCACTCCCCATTCCTAAGTTTCCACTGGGTTTTGGTCCTCCTGTTCCCTTATTGGCCCCTGTGCCCCCCAAACCACACCACTCCCCCTGAACCCTTACCCAATCACACCCTACCTCCTAAAGCCCACCCCTGAAGAGCGTAAAAACCCTTTCTACCTGCCATTAAGGGCTTTTTCACCACCACGTGTCGTAGTGGTTCTGTTACTTTACTCCTGCACACGTGGGGATTTTGCAATCCCCATCAGACCCCGAGAGGCTTGTGGGGTGGAGGAGCCATCCCCATCACGGCTGTTATTATATAGTATGGAATATCCCTTTGAACAATTCAGGTCAGCTGGCCTGGCTGTGCTCTTTCACAGGTTTTTGTGTGTCTCCACACTTTAAGAGCATCAGACACTGAAAAGACCTTGACTTAGGGTAAGCACCACTCGGCAACAACCAAAACATCGGTGTGTTAGCAACATTATTCGCATACTAAATCCAAGAAACACAGCACTGTACCAGGTACTACTAAGAAAATTAATTGTGTCCCATTTGAGACTAGGGGTCTGACAGTCAACCTAGGTCACTACTCATAAGAATCTTGAAATTTTTTTATCCAGCTGTCTCAGGCATTAGAGTATTTCAGGTTAAAAATTGTGACAAATAAAGTCCCCATCTCATTTGATTATATTAGACACTTTGATAATGTAGTTCACCTATAGAGATGCACATTTTAACACCTAAATGTAGGCATATACAGCATGCAAATAAATTTTACTCCGTGTAGCTGACAATGGAGAGATATAATAGCATATGATCTTCCTTGAAATCTTCCTTGGCTAATGAAAGCTAGCTAAGAGAATGGATATTGCTGTTTGAAGATGTCAAGTAAAATCCTTAAAAATTAAATATTTGTTTTGTAGCACATCATGAAGTGACTAGAATCTCCAAATAATTCTTGCTGAATAAAATCCTGCTAAAGAATTCCAGTTAGATAAAAAGATAAAATGCAAATGTGGTTACCATTATTATATGATCAGAGGAAACAGACTTTTTAAAGTGTACAAGAAAACAAAAGGATAACTTCTTGTTCTCATTCCTTTTGCTTAGAAGAGAAAGAAAGTACTGGCAATATTAAAACGTTTTCTTCTTTCTGCAGAGCAATGTCAGAGTAACCACGCTGAAGCCCTGATCTGCAATGAAGAGAAAGTGGTCTTTTAGGACACTGTCTATACTTCTGACTTGCAGAGCAGGTTCAGAAACCAAAATGCTTATAAAGCCTCAGGAGGACTTTGATTAACTTTCATCTTCTAGTAAAACTTTGGCATATCATTACATAAAACTGCAATAGTAATTAGCTATTTTCTCAGTTTGTCTCTGGTTCTGTAGCTGGTACCACTTGTATACAAATTCCAGACCAGAGAGTTGCAAACTCATTTCTTCACAGGGAAATTTTCTTTGTAATCCCACAAAGAAACTGCTTTATGTTCTCAAGTATTTCTTTTTATATCTATCAATTTCAGTTATGTATGTGAAATATATCAGTGATTTCTCTTGCATAAGGCTTTTTTCTACTGATTTGGGGATGTGAATATGTGAAAAGGTTAATTTATGTTCAAATTTAAAAATAAATTAATAAACTTCAGTGTCTCACAGTGTCTGAAAAAAAAATATATATTTATGAAGAGTGGGTAGACATCCTGGAAAGTAAATAAATAATCCAATCAAACTTTCTCTGACTAGGATGTTGGATTATTGCTCATCACCAGATTAATATTAGCCTACAGTGACTTTCCTGTAGCAAAATTATCAGATGTAATTTTCCTAGGGGGAAAAAAAAAAGAGAGAGAAAGAGAGAGAAATAATAATGAATGAAATGCTATACTGCATTGATAAAGTCATTATTTGAATATTGTATGTCTGTATTTTAAGAAAGCTGTAAAAAATTAAACAGAGTTGGGAAGGTCTAAAAGTAGGAACATTATCTACTTATCAAAATGAAGATTGAAAAAACTGATATGTAATGTTCACTATATATAGAATAGTTAGAGGATCTATTTATAGTAGATAGGATAGACCTTTGCAAAAGGAAGTTCCTACTGAAGGTGGAAGGATCATTTTTAATTAGCAGGGAAGGGATTATAAAATCTAATGGCTTCCAACTGAAACCAGAAGAGCTTTTACTAGAATGTAAACCTTTCATAGTGAAAGTAATTAATGCTGAAATAGATATTCTAAAGGTATAGGGATTTTTTCCACAACTTAAAATCTTTAAAATAAGATTGGATATCTTTCTGATATACTTTAATTTAACAAAAATATTTAGTAGCTAGGTGGATATCAAATTAGTATAATCTTTTGTTTTGAAAATCCTCCATTTTCCCCCCTCTTGAATGAGCTTAATTTAATATCCATTGAAATCACAGAATCTTGACAGTGATTTCAGGCTCCCCTGTCTTGTCTCCAGTGCAAGTACTCCTTTTACATGTTACAGTACAATTAAAAAGCATTTGTTCCAGAACAATTCTAGAAACATTTCTTTGTAGGATCCAGTGATTCTTAGAAATTAGTATTTGTTCAGCCTACTTTTTCTTTACTATCTAGTTCTCACTAGTTTTCTTCTAATGAGATTCCAAACAAATGTATTTCATGTGGAGAATTCTTTCTGGTTTATTCCACTGCTTTTATTTTCTTCTTCTGAAAAAAACAAACAAACAAAGAACAAAAAAAAAAAAGGGGGGAGGCATTTTGTAGTTCTGAAGTTAAATTTAACTTCTTTCTTGCCACACTGTTTTCTGGATTAACTATGCTGACTTTGAAGGCCCTTTGAATGTGGAGCAGTGGAGTACAGACTGATTTGGCACACTACAGCATAGATCTTTATCTGAGAAGCTGCTTCAGGGCCAGACCTGCTTCAGTTTGTAGAAATAGAAAAAACAGCTGAGAAACAGGAAAACACTCTAAAAGCAATTGAGAATGTTATATTCAACAGCAACAGGAGAAGTATCAAGCCCAGTATTTTAAATCACAGTTAGAAGGTAAAGTCTCTATGTCATACACTAAGTTTACCTTTTTAGTTCTTCTTTACGGTTAGGAAGTCATAGAAATAATACCCCATTACACAAATATGAAGCAGTTAGTATTTCAAAGACTAAATCTCTGAAAATATAATGGAATCTTTTATGTCTCATATTTTCAACCTTTTTACTGTCATCACCAAAGAAAGAAACAGATTTATTTAAGATCCGAGACTATAATAGGTTTCAGGCATTGAATTCCCAAACTGGCTACAGTAGTCCAACATGTAACTTTACAATTCCTATAATTTAATCATGCTCTGAGAGATAATGCAATATAGGCACTCAAAAATAAAAATGAATAAAAAAATCATCTGCATTTCAGACACATTTTTAGACCAATGATCATTTTTCCCATTCTATAATTTTTCTAAAATAATAAGATATATCTGAAGTTGTAAACCAAGAGCCAGTTCTAGGCTTCCTTTTGATGGGAGATATTCTGCTTATATCATAAATCCATGCTAGAGCAAGAGCCAGATGCACACCAGCTCCTAGTTACACAAACACACAACATGGTACCCATGGAAGGGAAATCCTGACAGCGGAAAAAAGGACTGTTCTAATATAAATCAGGAACATACCACAAAAATCCCTTTGTTCCATTTGGATATAGCTTTTAACAGCAATATCATAGCAATATCATGCAGACTCTTCACTGTGCTGATGCAGAATCAACAGAATTTTTAATACTGAATTTACTAGAACCTAGTCTTAATTCAGAAGCTCTGACCAAATTTCTCAATAGAAAAAAAAGGCTTCAAGGTCAACTGGTTGGTACCCATAATGCTTAAGATTTACGTTGAATGGTCAAGATGGAGAGGCCCAGTTAAGTGGAGTGGGCAGTCAAGCTCCAGTGCTTCTTGGTATTCTTTCATGTAGTAGTACAGATGTAGCAATATTACCTTTGTTTGGTTTGAACTGTCCTGAAAATTCAAAATACAGATAAGGGGGACGTTTATTCAAGATGAGACTTTCTGTAAGGAAAGAAAGACTGCAGGGTAGCATAGCTGTACTGAATCAGTGTTACTTCTACTACCGAGGTATTTCCTGAGGCAAACCAATGAAGTTCTCTAGGTATGAGTGTGCCATTCACAATGAGAGTTAGTAGTTACTTTACAGAGATTTCTAGGATTTTTTTAAAGTTAACACAAGGACAGTGCTGCATGAATCAGAAGTCTTGTTAATACTCCTTACAAATTGTGAGCACTGTGATTGATAGCTACTACAACATGTCATACTTTTTCACTATTCTGTTAGAATAAGAAAATATATTATTTTCTTATTTTAACTTAGCAGCATTAGAAACTCTCTCTTAGAAATAATCTACTGCAACATTAAGCTAAACAAAAACAGGAGCCTGAGGAATGACTATTTATGAAGGAATAGGCTTTTAGGATGGCTTTAACTTGTCTTCTTTTGTAAATATCTGCATTCAGCCATAACATGTCCAGGTCAACTGTGTATTATAGTCACATCAAACTGAAAAGTTGTACTCTTAATAACTGCAGATAATTTTTGGGGTTTTTTTGAGGACTACACTGAACCAAATTCTCCCATTTGGGAAGAATATCCAAAAAATATGTAAGTTTGTAATAAATTAATGGGAAAAATCAAAGAAACTAATTTATCTCTAACAAAACTAATCCTGCTTGCCTTATGACATACAGGGACAGAGCATGGGATCCAATGTGTTGAACTAAGGCACTGAATTCAATCTTAAATTTTAGGTTCCCTTTTTCCTCAACTGAAGAAGTTTCAGGTATGATCAAAGAGTATAAGGTGGTTGTCTTTGAAAATTGTCTGAGGAAGATTCATTTTAGCAAAGACTAAGCAAATAGCTGAAGTCCAACTGTTTTGTTTTGATTTTTTTAAAGGCATCTATTTCCATCCACTGACTATTCTGCATTCTCACAATCCTTTTATACTCCCAAAGAGCTCTATGAGAATAAATACCATCTTTTGCCATTTCTATGAGTTGGCATTCCCTTTAGAGCTTTGTGTCCATGTGCTACCTTGAGGAAGACATATATTGGAGGGTTCTCCAGTGCATGCTCTCACATTCACAAGAACCAAACCTGGCTAGTAACACTAATTGATGAGGGTATGCAAAGTGTGAGAGTGTTTCAGATCATCTGATCAAGTATCTTGTCAAATTGGGATGATAAAGAAAGGGAGGAGGCAACAAGCAAAAAAATAGTCTATTTTTGTCCTATTTTAAATTTGCTCTTAAATCTGCCTCTGTGTAATCTCACTCTCTCCAATGTGTGTGAATGCTGCTAGTACTCAATGTCAGCTACTGCTCTGGCCGGAGTTAATGGATTCAGGGACAGCTGCTGGAGTCATACCAGGGGTGTAGGTGTTCCCAGTCCATAGTGCCACCAGAGTGAGTGGGTGCTTCACTGCAAGGTACCAGAGTAAGTGGGTGCAGTCACAGTTTTCTGTGTAAAAGGGTGAGTTATTCCTCAGGCATGTTCAGACTCTTTTGCACGTGTGTTGTCTGAGGGTGCCATTCCTAAGTATTTTTTTCTCAGATCTGGTACTATGTATCACTGAGTTGAAAGCAATTTGCTGTGTTATGCAGCAGCTCATGTTATGTCAAGTTAATACTCAAATGTCACATGAAAACAGATTTGTCAGACTCTCACCCTGAGTGTTCACCTTTCTGCGTTAGCCAGTCATCAGTTTTTTGAGGACAGTACTTATTCAATAAAATGTCTTTTAAATAAAAGAAAGAGACTCTTTTCAGACATTTTTCTTCTTCAATTTATGTTAATATTTCTATTTCCTAAAACATAAATCCAGCACAATGTATAATAGTCAGAATTCTCAGCTATCTGCAGGAAGAAATCCTGTCTTCATCCACTCCATATTTAATTTTTATATGGCTAAAGGTCTTTTGAATGTCAACTTTTGAATATGGCACTGCTGTTTTAAAGTAGTGTGTGTCTTTTGTTAATTAAATGTATTCCCAATGTTATGGTGGAAGCGCAGTTTCCAAATCCTGCTAGGCCCACTTTTTCTCTTTTTCAGATTGCTGATGTTTACAGATGTGATCATACAAAGTTAAATCCTTATTTTTAGTTCTTTGCATATAAAATGAAATGCATTATAAACCAACATTCAACAAAGTCTATGCTTCTTTTAAAAAGGTTATAATGCATTTAAGTGTTTTAATCTAGAAATCTGTGTATACAAAGAGATGTCAAAGTTGCGCGTGTATAGCTTACTGATGCTGCTCCGGTTATTAAAATAGGCTCAGACTTGGTAGAACTTTTCTTAACATGGCTGCTTTACAATCTGATTTTGGTATTGTTTTAACAACTATGCTTGGGCAATATAGTAAAAAATACTTTAAAATATTTTTTCCTTTTTTTTTTTTTTTAGAATTTCACTATTATACTTTCTCAGCATAACACAGAGGTTGTTTCTTATGTCCTGTATAGAATTAAGGAATTGCAATTTCATCTCCTGCTGTCACTCAAAATCACATAAATGTATTAGAGTCCATTTGTGGAAGCTATTTTGCAACACCTAAATGAGAAGGAGGTGGTTTGGAATAGCCAGCATGGATTTACTATCATACACAGCATGCCTGATTGCCTTCTGTGATGAAGTGACTAGGTTTGTGCATGAAGGGAGAGCAGCAGGATTTGTCTACCTTAAATTTCACAAGGCTTTTGGCATGGTGTCCCACAACATCCTTGCAGCCACTTTATATCATCCAGAGCACCATACGAGTGAAAAATTGCCTGTATTGTCAGGTTCAAAGGACAGAGGTTACTGGAGGTTAGTTACAAATGAAGTTCTTTGGGTGTCTATGTGAGCACATATCCTGTTTAGCTCCTGTTTATGAAGGGACTGGAGAAGAAGAAAGAAAGTACCATCATCAGATTTGAGGTTGGTGAGAGCCTGAAAGTGCAGTTAATACAGGACCTAGACAAAGGAAAAAGCCCTGGGAACACTGTGAAATTCAACATGGATAAAGGCGAATGGACAATAGTTTTACAACGTTCAGGCTGAGAACTTAATGTCTGGGACTCGGCTCTGCAGTAAAGTACTTGGGGGCTCCTGAGAACAGCAGGCTCGGAGAAGGTCAGTAGTGTGTCCTGGAAGCAATGAAAGTTAGCAGCATCTGATGTATTAACAGGAGCACAGCCAGTTGATCAGTGATTATCCCCTTCTACTCAGCACTCATTAGACTACATCTGCATCCAGTTCCAGGGTTTACAAAACATGAAAGACACGATAAACTGGGCAGTTCCAGAGAAGACCACCAGAAAGATGAGAGCTGGAGCACTTAGTGAGGAAACCTTGAGATGTTCTGCCTGGGGAAGAGATGTCTTTGAGGGCAGCCAAAACCCACATTGCACATATGGATGTATTTTGCAGTAATGGACCTTCATCTTGATGAACCAGAAAGAGGAATAGGATAAGGCTGTTGGAAATGCTTGTGTTGGTGTGCCAGCGTGTAGGCAGTGAAGACAGGAAAGCAGTTCCACTCTGCATATGAGCTGTACTATGCTGATAAGATGATGGGAGTCCAGTCAAGGAAATTGTTTTCATCTGTTCTTGAAGTTAAACACTTGAGACATTTCAGAAAAGTTACTTCTGTAAAACAACGTTCAGAGAAAGACACATTCAGCTGATATGGATTACAGCTGCATCAGGCCAAACTGTCCATGTATTACTCTTTTCTCAAAACTTTTCCTAATGTCTGTGACTTTGTAAGCTGTGTAGGTAAATAAGTCTGTCATGAAATGATCTACGGCTTCTTAATCAAGAAAAAAGCCCTAAACTATTAATGTTCTCATCAGTTCAGATGAAAAGTATGTATTAAAGAAAAATATGCTTAGAAATATAATCAATGGTCATGGTAAAAAAAAAACATAACATTTAAAAAAAAAAGATTTTCTTTTTTTCTTCTTGGAAGAAGTACATGCAAAATCAAAAGAGGAAATTGTATTTATTCATTTGATTGTTTTATTGGCTCTTGATCTCAGTGCTGTAAATTGTGATACAGTTAACTCCTTGGAGCCAAAGCTAAGAACATGTATTATGTGCTAAGGGGGGACAGATCAATCTCACTCATATATACATCAAATATAATAACTTTCTGTTCATTCCGTTCAGAGACAGATCTGACAGAAAGCTGGTTAAAACTAAATAGAAAAAAATAATTCTGTAATTAAACAAGCAAAAAAAAAAAGAGTACTGCCAAAAGTATTAGAAGAAATTAATCTCCCTTCTTCACTGGGCACCAGGGGGAATGTAGTCATCAAGGATGTGGAAACAGCTGAGATACTTAATGATTTCTCTGCCTCATTCTTCTACAGTAAGACCAGTTATCCTCAGGGCAACCAGCCCGCTGAGCTGGTACGCAGAGATGAAGAGCAGAATAGCTCCCTTGTAATCTAGGAGGAGGTAGTGATGTGCTATGCCACTTGGATCCTCACAAATCTATGGGACCAGCTGGGATCCATCCTGGGATGCTGATGGAGGCAGTGAAAGAGCTCACAAACCGCTCTCCATCATTTATCAACAGTCCTGGCTAACTGGGGAGGTCCTAGGTGACTGGAAGTTGGCCAATGTGATGCCCAACCACAGGAAGGGCCAGAAGCAGGATTCAGGGGACTATGGGTCTGTCAGCCTGACCTCAATGCCCAGAAAGGTTATGGAGCAGATCAACTTAAGTGTAGAGCAACAGTACATACAGGACAACCAATGGTATATTTCTACTGATGTTAATCAAAGATCAGTCCTCAATCTAAATATTTTTTTATCAAATTATGTGATGAATGGCAGAAAAAGTGCTTAAGCATTACTGTTAAAACTTAGAAACAATATAAAAACATAACTATTGGTTTCACTGAGAAAGAAAATGATATTTTATTATGATGTGGAAATGCTCGTCCTTTCATTTTTGCTCTTTTTTTAGTCAGGAGCTCTTATATTCTTGGCACCATGTGAGAAATGAAAGCTATCATTAAAGTTTCAATGTGAAGCAGAGGTATTTAAATGAATGGCTAAAATACCGCAATTGAAGGTAATTGTCTATGATGTTCTATATACTATCAACATTATTAAAGGTTTGTAAATTTTCTATTTATTTAGGAAAGCCTTCTGAACCTGGATTTATCTTTACAAAATATAGAAATAGGGATACTAATTTAGATAAAATGAATTCAGGCCAGAAGCTTACTTTTCATCTTCTAGAATTCTCATATAAAATTCTGCTATATCGAGGAAGTTTATGAGTCTATTCAGTCTCTTACCCAACATGAGATTCTTTGTTATTGTTCTGTATTCCAGATTTGAGCTGGTTTCATCTGCCCAGACTTCTGCCTCCAATAATAAGCTGACTAATCATTTATGTTTATTGTCATCGAAAATCATAGAATGGTTTGGGTTGGAAAGGACCTTAAAGATCATTTAGTTAAAACCCATCTGCCATGGTCAGGGACACCCTCCACTAGACCAAATTGCTCAATGTCCCATCCAACCTGGTCTTGAACATGTTCAGGAGTGAGGCCTCTACAAATTTTCTGGGCAACTTGTTCCAGTGCCTCACCACACCCACAGCAAAGAACTTCCTCCTAATATCTAATCTAAGCATACACTAGTTCAGTGGGAAGCCATTACCTCTTGTCCTGTCACTACATGCTCTTGTAAGTAGTCCCTCTTCATCTGTCTTGTAGGCTCCCTTCAGGTACTGGCAGACTGCAATTAGGTCACCTCTAAGCTTTTTGCAGGCTGAGCAAAATCAATTCTCTCAGCCTTTCCTCATAGGGGAGGTGCTCCATCCATCTGATCAACTTGTTGACCCTTCTCTGAACTTGCTTCAACAGATCTATGTCCTTCCTGTGCTATAGACCCCAGAGCTGGATACAGCACTGCAAGTAGAGTCTCACCAGAGTGGGGTAGAGGGGTAGAATCCCCACCCTCGACCTACTGGCCATGCTGCTTTTGGTGCAGTCCAGGATACAATTGGATTTCTGGGCTGCAAGTGCCCATGGACAGCTCATGTCCAGCCTCTCAGGCACCAGCACCTCCAAGTCCTTCTCTGAAGTGCTGCTCTTGATCTGTTCATCCCCCAGCCTGTACTGGTACTGGGTATTGCCCTGACCCAGGAGCAGCACCTTGCACTTGGTCTTATTAAGCCTCATGAGATTCCAGGGGGCCAATTTCTTGAACTTGTCCAGGTCCCTTTGGATGACATCCTGTCCATCAGATGTTCTTATGTGTTGATATGAAATTCAGAACATCCAGAGTGAAAAAAAAAAAAAAAAATTAATTAATTCAAAGGACTTATGTATCTCATGCTTACTCAGCACTCAGTAGCTGAGTAAACATATAGTGACATAAGTAATTCAATCAATACATGTAAAATGATGGAAATATTTTAGAGGAGCCTGGAAAAGACACAAATAAAATCTAGAACACAATTTTACTAAACTTTAGTTCAAGCTGATTCTGGTGTTCGACTGAATTTAGGGTAATTTTCTATTTGAAAACATACTGTTAAAATACATATACTTGCATGCTTATTTTTCTTCAGAAAAATTTCTAACATTGTAATACTTGACAAGATATGAGGGCATGTACATTTAAAGTGGCCAAACAAAGGTAGTATATAGATATTTATAGTGCTGAATTCTTTTAAGAGATTATATGAAAACAGAACTTCTATAAAGAGCAGCTTTGCAGAAAAAGGTTATGATTTTAAGATGCCAGGACCACTATTATTTTTCAGTTTTGACTTTACTTACAAATTTTTGTACTCTCCTTATATAACACTAATAATAATAATCATTTATCTATGTAGATATCACAGCAATCCATGTAATATAATCAGCCCCTCACATGTATTTTACTATTAAATTCATCTCAGTAGTTACAGAAATTACAGCATAAATAGAGGTACAATTTTAGTTCTGTCTTTCTTATAAAGCAAGGATGTTCTCTAGCATATATTCTTTAGAACTTTTTTTTTTAATACTTAGCATTAGGGTAAATTTAATTGTTTTGTTTAAAGGTATAAATTTTTAAGCTTTTTTAAAAGACTATCACTATATAACTATTATTTTCTTTTGTCACCCTCATCCAGACTTTCAGTCTGAGTTCTTATGAAACTAACTTAATCTTTGATTATGCGTTGTGTAGAGTAGCCCTTCAGCTCATGCAGAAGTCAAACACAACTCCTGGGTTGAAGCTATATTGTGTGCTTGCCAGTGGGATTGTAATGACTAGTGCCATTGCAGGTACAGAAAGAGAGCTCTTAAGCAACCTAAATTGCCAAATGGATTGCACCTTTTATTTGTCCATAACTATCTGCTGAGTACAAAGCAATATAGATGACTATCCAGACTGTTCACGTTTAAATTCTCAAAATCACACACACACACCCCCATCATCACCACCACCTCCAAAAAACCCCAAACAAAGAACAGGTGCAGTTGAGCCTTCTTTCTTATACAGCTCTGAAGTTCACTGATGCCTTAAAGGAACGCAGTAAAAAATCCAGGCAGTCAGTAAGGAGATAAGATAAATAAGTAAAGTTTTAATGAGCCAAACACCAGCTCACAGGAATACATTCACATGAGAATTCTCTCCATCATAACTAAGTTACAGATTTTTATAATAGTGTCCGTCCAATCCCATTTTGCCATTTCCCCCAGTCCTGCCCTCATATCACCCTCTCCACGCCCCCTCAGGAATTGAGTCTGGGGTCTCAGGACCCTCTCTTCATCTTCGTTGTCTTCTTCACAGCACATCAGGTCCTTGGAGGCCTTCCAAAGCTTCAGATTTGGAGGTCCTTCTGTCCCTGTCTTTATCTTGTGGTTCAGGCTTCATGATGTTTTTCTGGAATTCTACCTTGAAATACAGACTAAACAGCTTTAAGGAATTCTAAGGGTTGATATAGGATGGGGTCAGGGTGTATAAACATTCAACTACTTAATTTATATTACTAATACATTAGATCTACAATAATTTCTAATATCTATAAAATTAAAAATCAAAAATCAAAGAAACCCTCGGCAACACACTTACACAACTATTCTGTAATGGAGGAGTAGCAACTACTCTAGAGATTTATTTTTATGCTTGGTTTATGAAAAGCTCCCAGCAGGTATTCATCTCTTTATGATTTAAGGAATGTGACATTTGCCTTCTGAGTCTGTATAACATAGAAATGTAGCATGCAAAACATTTAAGATGGGTGGTAATTTCTGGCTTTTTCACTTCTACTATGATGTCATCCTTTAAACTCACACTTTTAATTTTTGCCTTTGAAACTGTTTTCAAAGGCTAAATTAATTTGCTTAAACTCAAATGGTTTAATGACATTTAAGATGCTTTTGAACATGTTGCTTGTTTTGCAGTGAGTAGTTCATAGAGGCAAAAGTCCTGTGGTTTATATGCCAGCTTGAGCAGTCAGTCTCAAAGATCATCTCAAATACTGTTAAAGACATAGGTTTATGAAACTTAATCCAGTCAGTAAAGTCTTTACTGTAGAAATCTTAACCAGAATGAATCAATTAAAGTTCCCTTTCTTCTTTTAGTTTAGTTGGTGGAAAGAAGAGGCTACTTTGGAGTGTGGTTAATTTCATCCTACAGCAGGTAACTGCAATCAAATGAATTATGCCCTTTAAAAGTCTTTTTCCTTCCACTGGCTATGAAAGAGTTTGAATAACAATACTGACATTATGTGTTTCTCAAAGTATACCTTCAATATTAATTCATGATCTGCAATATGTATCCCTCTTTGAAAATCTAGGTGAAAATCTGACTTTAAATTACTAAATACCTATACAAAGTAATAACAGTACAGTTGATCTGTGGGAGTTTTTTTCCTGATTTTCTGTGCAGAAAAAGGTTCTGCAGCTTCTGGAAGCCAGACATACATGCCTTTTCATGGTCTGTCAGCACTCTAGTACCATAATCTGACATATACTGGTGGTCAAATCAGACCATTGGAGAAGTCTGAGTTAGATGCATGAATTAGAGTGTTTGTATTTCATGGAGTGTTTCTAACTTAGACTCTTCAACAAGGTAGTAAAATTAGGTGGCAGGAATTCACCAATAGTTTGTTTTCAAATTCTTTTAAGAAAACATTTGATTTCTATAGTTAAAAGGAAATCCTGAAAATACAGCACATGCTCCATTAGGGTCAAAGAGCCAGGGATTTTCTTTGCTTTTTGTGCCAATCTTCAGTTTTATCTCATCCAAGAAACCAGTGACAGAGCTCTCCTAAATATGGGGCATCAGACACACCCCCAAAATATGTAGAGCTCATTTCAGATAGCTTCTTTTTCCTGTATATCAGCAATATATAGTCAAAAAACGCTTTTACCATATTACTTGAAGACCCCATGTGAGCACAGGCAAATGTGCCCTGAAAGAAGCTGCAACCTAGAGAGCCCTAGCAGAAGAAAATGTTATTAATTGGCAATAAATGTAATTAATTTCCCTAAGTGAAGTCTGTTTTGCATATAATGGTAATTGGTGAATAATCTCTCTGTCTTTATCTTGACCCATGAGATTTCCATTGTATTTTCTCCCTTTTTTGGCTGAGGAGGCAGAGTGATAGGGTGGCTTTGTTGGCTCCTTGCATGCAGACAGGATCAACCCACCACAAAGCTCTCTATAAAGGAACCATTTAATATCTGTGTCTCACGATTGACTACCAACAAAGTGAAAATTACTAACTTTAGTTAGAAGACTTTCTGCTGATGGAAATTAGGTGAGTTAGAGAACAGTGTTAAGGAATTCTCAGAATTGTGTGGTAAGATCAAAATAGTGATCTCTTACTTAGAAACATTTCTGTCTAACAATCTGGAGGTAAAACAAACAGAATCACACAGAAACGTGTTCATATACAAAAAAAGTCTGATGATGTTTTGGAGAAGTCACTATGGACAAAGCACAAACGGCTGGTGTCACAGGCACACTTAAAATAGATGGTGGAAATGTTAAAAGTGTTCCACAGTAGTACTGACAAACTGTAGCTGAGGGATGTTTATGAACATTGTTTGAGAATTTTGTGCAAGAGAGTAACACAGTAAATTGTGCATTACGGGATATCTTAAAGCTTTATGAAGGCTTCTGCTTAGAATACTAACTTATTTGTAGTCTATGTTTTTGCTTAGAATTTTAGCCATTATGTTCTTTAGATTAATAGTAAGTACTCTACATTTTTCAGGAAAAAAAAAGTGTGCAGTATCAGGAGTAAAGATTTGTAAAAAAATATTATATGGGAAAAGCCTGATCATAATTCCATTGCCTTTAGAGTTCAAAGGGATGCTTTTAGACCAGTTTGCAAAATGACAGTTTGCACATGTAACCAATGTCATTCTGTTTCTTTGGTGTTCAGATTTACAGTTCACATGCCTAAAATGAAATTAATGCAATTGTAATCTACTGCAAACTCAGGACTGCGTAATGTAACTTTGCCTGAGTTGCTTGAGAAATGCCATAACTCTGTACTTTCTGTAAGTCTCACTTTGTGGGGAATGGAAATAATGCAGTACTTTTTTGTAGGGTTTTAGTTTATTCTTGACTTCAAAACCAGATTTTTTGTTAGTTTTTCAATACTGTTTTGAACTGTCAATTTAACAGATTCCTCAGATTCTTTCTTTGGTAAAATTGTAAGGATCATTTCTGCAACTGGAAGTGGGAAAAGAGAGATAAACCATTCCAAAACTATTGTAAAATGCAATAGTTGCTTCTGGAGGTATGAAATGCTTTTTTAATCACTTTTGAGGTCTTATCATATATAATAATGACCAAAACCACTATAACATGTTATGCTTTTGGTTTTTTTTTTGTTTGTTTTTTTCCCCCGATACACATGAGAGTAACACAGGATGAAAAAAACAGCTAATTTTATTTTGCAGTGGTCATAAAACAGAAAAAAAAAAGTCTCTTTTCTGGTTCTGTGTTATATATTGCATCCTGTGATTCCCAATAGGCTGCCTTGGAGCAAGTAAGTGGCAAGTAAATAGAGAACAGCTGAGGCAGCAAGAACTTATTTATTATAAAAATGTCTGAAGGCGACTCAAGTTGTGCAGCAGTGTGTTCCCTACATATTAAAAGGCCAGTCTCTGATTCAGCAAGGCACATCATAGGCACATTTGTAAGCATGGTTCTGATTATCTGAGTCAAGGTTATATACATAAGGGCTAAGATCTTCAGATGGATACAAGTTTAATTTAGATGTGTTGAACTATACAGCCTTTCTCACTTAAAGTGGATTGGTAGGCTGACAAAACAAGACCAAAAAAGAGCAACATACAAGGATTATTATAATTATGTATCATTATAGTACATGCTTTGGCAAAACCAGAAGGGTCCGGTCATTGCTGAAACTCTACAGAGCTCTGTCCTGGTAGGAAGGAACTTTTACTCTACATTGAATATGAAGGTGGCAAAGATACATCTCTGTGAGAGTGGCTTCTTCTCCAGGACAACTGAGGCTATTCTATTGTTAAGCTAAGCTTCCAGGAACTCTCTCGAGTGACACTGGACCATCCAAAAATGAATCTATGAGTAATGAATACTAGTTTAAGATGACTTGAAGTAGATTTTTTTTTAATGATTAATCATTAGATGATTAACAGAAAATGGGATTAATATTCCCTCCAGTTCCTCAAACTGCCTTATTTTTAGGGTATCATTAGTGTCATACTTTACCGGAACTCAAGTCTGATGTTTTGCATCCATGTATATACCTTCCTTGCAGCAGAATGGAAGAAAGCACTAAATAAATAATCAGACAGCCTGAGCAAGAATTTAAAATCAGCTCCTGTAGCCCTTGGGAATACATGGGACAGTAGAAAACATTAATTTCTAACTCTTCCAATCTATATCAACAGCAGATTTTTTACTGAATTCTTTTCTACTTTTGACTTTTTGTTGTATTCCAGTCAAGATGAAATCTATGCTTTTTTCCAGCAGTTACTAAGTTTGGAATTCACTCTGTTTGCCTGAAATACTAAAGCTACCCATCTTATAGTTGTCATTCTCCTAGCTCCCTCTATATGTAATGGGGATGAGAGATAGTTGAGTTTTAGCATGCTTTTCCCCAAACACCTCCCTCTTCCCTTGGGATTGTTTCTGATGTGATTTATCCTAAGAACACCAGGTGGGAATTTCAGGAGGAACTGTCTGGACGCTCACATAATGAATACATTTCAGAGATGATGGCGGGGCGGGAGCTGTGATGGTTGCAATTGACTTTGGTACACAATGGCCTACAAAAAGTTATAAAATGCTGCTGGAGATTAGGTCAGCTGGGGAAACTGTATATTCAAGGTTGCAGGCAGCTTCTATCTAGGTAGATCACCCTCCAGTCTGGGAGGGTTGCTTGCAGGGTACATCCAGCCCAAGGGCAGGGGACACTAACTTTTGGACAAGTGAGTAATGCACTAAGATTTGGTCATACAGAGATAAAATCTTGAAGTAGCAAGGTAGGTGATTTGTTGCTTTGTGATTGTGAATCCTCTAAGGCCAAAGATTGCCTTAGAGGCAAGCCTGTATTTTCTAGACCTGTTTATATTATAACCTTTTAGACCTGTTTGTATTATATACTGCATTGACAATATTTAGATACTGTATTAGTAAGAAATCTAATCATAATCATCTACATAAACAGTGTCTTATTTCTTGCACCTGACGGAGAGTCTTATCTCCACTCCTCTGCTACACTGTACTGGGTAGAAAAAGGACATTTAGTGGAAATATTTTCTTTCTCCACTGTCTGTGAAAGAAGACTAGTCTGAAGTAAAAACCTTTGCTTTAAGATGGCTAATGTCAAGCTAATAAAGATTGTTCTTATTGAACCCACAGGTGCTACACACTTTAATTCTGGCATTTTCCTGTGTGATCTTAGAACATCAGTATTACCTCTGTGTGCAAAACTGTATATGATGGGCTTAAATCCATACTTGGAAGTATGTCAGTTTTCTTTCCTGTGATACTATGAAAGCTGTCTACATTAATACCATCATATAGAATTCAAATTCCCTGAGAGTAAGAGTTGAATATTTCATAAATCCAAATTACCAATTTACGTTCATAACAATCAATTTGGGATATTACTTCAGTGTCTAACACATATCTTAAGAAGATAATTTGATAAATGTACCTAAGGAACTCAGATACATAATTTTCAAAGAAGTAAAAAACTATATATTTTAGACAAAATATTTTATTTTTATATATGCAGGCTTTTATCACCTTTTACAAAAGGTTTTAAATATTTAATAAAAATGAGTGAAGCTGTTAGTTGATTTTGTGTGGTTAGATCAAGATCTTGTGTTGGTACAGCTGAGGTAAGAAGATGCTAATAAAATGATGTAAATAGAAGAAACTGTTATTTTCATAAGATGTTACTCTAAAATAAGTTATTATCAAAGATACATTAAGTTCTCTAATCTTCACTAGATTCTGACTGTGCAATGGAACATAAATTATTAATTTATTGAAGATAATTTTTTAGCCATTGTTCCATAATTTTTTCTAGTTTCCAATTGCCTAGATAAAATAATCCCTTAAAAAAATACCCTTAAAAATGAGAGAAGAAAAATATGTAGACACATCTAAAGCTAAATTTCTCATGCATGAAAATACCCTTTGACCTCAAAGCAGAATTTAGATCCCATTACCTGAAACTAAATACAACCTTTTACCTAATACCTTAAAAGGGCTTTTGTTTCTGTTTCTGATATAGCCTGGAAATGGTAAGATGGATATAAATATATATAAATATGTTGATATAAATATTTATTATTTCCAACACTTTTCATACTTTTCCACCCTGCACAGCATTGTTTTGCCATAGCTACTCTATAAGACAGGTACGTATTTTTTGATATATAAAGCATCACTAACGTTAAACAGAAAGTTAAATTAAAAATCTAAACATTCACAATACTAGTTAACATTTGCCAAAAAGATCTTTCTGTTTCCAAAATTATTTACTATGAAATGAGCTATTTCTATTAATGATTTCTTTAGAATATAGTCACTCAGGTGAGTCTAATTCTGTATATCTCTCTGCACATTGTTTTTGCATGGAGCTCAGTGCAGGCTACACTATTTTTTGACTGGGCTTTCAAGTGGATATTGCATCCTGTATCAACTGACAGACTGTTATGTTTATACACTAATCCATTAAAGTAAGGGTCATTAATGTTCCACCAATTGCAGGAAAGATGCAATGCCAATTTTAATGAGCCTTAACATCTGCAGAAAATATCTGCATCATCTTTGGAGGGTAGTCTATTAATAACACTTATCCCAAAAATCCCTGCAGATTTTAATAAAAACCACTGAGATTAAATTTCCCAAGATAACTCAAAAGAAATATCTCATAGGAAAAAACGTTTGTTTATTTATTTATTTAACTCACTATGCTAAATTACAGTTGTTCTTTCCTAAACTTTTCCTTATATTGCTGTGAACCAAAGGGTTAAAATGTATTTATCTCATAAACACAGGCAAAATAAAGTGTCAGGTAGTTTTTTCAACCTGTCCGACAATTGTCTAATATAACCTTTTTTTAACCTTACAGAAACAAGAAAGTCTGCAACCATTAGGCTAAGAAGTACTTCTCAAAGGCTCCTTTTCATGGGGTGAAATTAATTCTACACATAGTCCTCAGGTCTTACTTAATTTGTCAAACAAGACCCAAATTGGACTATTGTGTAAATTAGGTTTGGATCTGATTAACTAAAGATTACCAAGTTATCTCTTTGTTGGCTTTAAGCTATGCTTGCTTTCCCCTTTGTGCTTTCTTTTGTTAGTGTAAAAAAATAAATAAAGGATGTAGGGAATTGGTTTATTTGTTTTACAGAAGGAAGACCAAGCATTAGTATTAAAGTTACACCATTACCTAAATTACATTTAGGTTTCACAGCTTCTGAAATCTGTGATTGTTCATGGTGCTAATACTATGTACTCATTTAAAGTCCCATATAAATATTTTCTTATATAAATTGTAAAATAGAAGTTACTGTTCCTTTCAGGGTTTTTTATTGTCTTATCTGTCTTCCATCCCTTGATTTATCCTTGAAGCTATCTAGGGCAGGAATTGCTTTATACGGCCCCTAACACAATGGTGGTGTGATCTATGCTTTGAGGTGCAAGTGAGATGAAGATGCAGTTCTGTTGTGTTGATAGCGGGAAGACAGTGAGAAAAGAAGTCCCTGTACTTTGCCTCATGTTTCTGAATTTATGATAATCTCTAGGTATGGTTGAACTATTAAGAGACACATTGTCACTCTATGTATCTTATGAATATACAAGGCATCATATCGTACAGATTCTTATATCAGTTTGCCAGCTATGGTGATATGCTTGCAGGACTCTTTTCCCCAGAAGCAGAGGATGAAATGAATCTTTAAATCAATTTCATCATATGTATCCTTCTCTTTTATATTTTTCCCTGAGAAAGGTTGATACAGATTACTTTTTTTCTCAGCAGTGGAATTATTTAAATGTCTTCCCAGATGTGTTATATATTATCTTCCAGAGCTATAAATTAACTATTTGTACAACCTGTTCACTTGCATTTCATTTGACTTTGTCTTAATTGCCTAAAATGTATAAATTAGACAAATTTACATGTTGTTATTTTTACTAGTATATTATTTAGGAGATTTCTGGATAAAATATTTGTATAGACAAACATGATTTAAAAGTATGTTCAATTCTGAGTTTGCAAGTGTTGCTTTCTTTTCCACATATAGCTTGTGAAAAATCTAGTTGTAAAAGACAAAATAGATTGCTGCTGAAATAGAAAATGGCACTGTTCTTTCAGTGTCTTAGATTTTCCTACATCACCAACTCACATTTCTTGTTTAAAGCATCCATCCTCTAGTTTATGTCAGAAAAATAATTATTAATCCTACTGAATAAGGAAAATCTCATGAACTTTATAAAAAAATAGAAAAATAGTAACTATTTTACTCTACTAACTGAATAGCATTTGTTGACAAGATGTAATATACTGAAGAACTTCAAATGCCTTTTAACAACTCATTTTCTTCCTTGGAATGGATGTCTTATATTTTCTGAGAGTATCTGTTTTTTCTTCATAAGAGTATAATTTTCTTTATAAGCTTGGTTTGGTTTTCCCCATTTTGGCTTGGTTTACAGCTTTAGCTCGTTTAGTAATCTCATATAACTCCTGTCTCTTAAGAGGAAAAGCAAAGAAAGTTGGAGCTTTTCAGACTGAAGAAGGTTTCAGGAAGACCTTACAGCAGTCTTTTAGTACGTTAAGGGAACATACAAGAAAGCTGGAGAGAAACTTTCTACAAGGGAATGTAGGATATCTACAGGATAAAGGGGAATGGCCTTTAGCTAAAGGAGGGAAAGTTTAGGTTAGATTAGGAAAAAAGAATTCATTATATGGGTAGTGAGGCGCTGGAAACAGGTTGCCCAGAGAAGTTGTGGATGTCCCATTCCTGGAGGTGTTCAAGGCCAGGTTGGACAGGGCGTGGTCTAAGTGGAAGGTTTACTGCCCATGGTAGAGGGGTTCGAACTACATGATCATTAAGGTCCCTTTCAATCCAAACCACTCTATAATTTAATATAAATCAACTGAAAGAAAAGCAGGGAATTGATTAACAGCTTACTCAGTACGTGTGCGATAAAGCTAATTCAGTTGTTTAATATCAATATAGACTTCTGAAGAAGGTTACAGAAGAAAAACTGCATTGTACTTCAAGATGCAAGTTTTTGAGGTGATTTTAACCTCTACTTACAATATTTGTTAAATATTCCTGTTCTTGATCTTTCTTTGCTAAGTAACTAAAATTTTAGTTGTTTCCAGCCTCATAATTACGTCTCATTGTTAACTATAGCACAGAACTCTAACATAGATAGCTAGCTTTTTTGGGATGTAACTACATTTTAGGTTCATTTTAATGATACAAATGCACGTAGGTTAGTAGACCTGTACTTAGTGTTCTGTATTCTTGTTTTTGTTTGACACACAAAATCAAAAAATCAGTGAGATATAAAAATGATTCTTTTTACTGTACCAAATGTACTCATCCTTGGGCATTCTTATATTCTACCTGACTTAGTACTATTACTGTTATTAAATTCCAGGGTTATGATTTAGATCTTTATTTTCAGATAAATTAGATTAATGGAATAAAAATCAAAATAAAAACAGAATTAATATAAGCAATAAAATCAAACCTCTCTGCCTTTATCTTGGGCACCATCAGATATTTATCCATTTCTCCATCTTTCTCTGGGAAAATAAAATCATGATCACAAGAATATTACACTAAGTTAATGAGACTTGAAACAGTGGGAAAAGGAAAATAAAGAGCCTGTTTGTCAGCAAGTTGATTTAAGATTTGGGAGAGTATACTCAATCAAGATGTTAGGAAAAGAAGATCAGTTAAGCATATTATAACATTAAACAATAAAATTGCAATGTGTGCTTGAAGCACATAACAATGACAGTATTTCATGAAGGAGGAAAGACTTCTTTGAATTTAAGTTGCATTTAATGAAATTTAGGAAATTAAGAAAAGAATGAAAAGCACAGTAAATTATGTTAAGAGCTTTGTGGCACTAGAGCTGTTTCTTGACATTGGACTCTAGACATTAGTAAGCACTTCTTTACTAAGAGAGTTGGTTAAACATTGGAATAGGCTTCCTAGAGAGGTGGTTGATGTTCCTAGCTCGTCACTGTCTAAGAGACAATTGGACAATGTAATACATGATTTAATAACATGATTTAACTTGGTCAGCCCCGAATTGGTCAGGTAGTTAGACTTGATAGTTTGGTTCCTTTCAACCAAAATAGTTCTAGTCTATTCCATTCTGAATCTGGGTAGGGAAAAAGAAAAGTTCCTAAACCCCACAAGACTCCCTTTCAGAACACATAAATTGATTATTTTAAAATCATTTCAGTGTAAGTCAGCAACTTTCTGGATATATATCTCACCACTACAGGTATTAGCTCTTGGGTAGGGACCAGTGAGAAACATGGGGTTTAGAAGTGTTATAATGATAGACGTTACCAGACATATTAGAAAACTGTTGGAGTTACAGAAGTGATTCTTATAATAGAAATTGCTATTTGGTTCATCATTTCTCTATGACATGATGAACCAAGAGAGACAGTATAATTCTTATCTCCTAGAGAACTGTCTGTGTGCTTCACAGCATCTATTCCTGATTTATACAGATATCAATAAATAATGAATCAAGTCATGACACAAAGTGATGCATGAAATAATTGGAAAAAGATCATTTGGAAAAGAAATTAAACACTTCTGAAAACACTCCCCTATTCTTACAAAAAAGGCAGTGTTCCATACAAAACTAAATACCTGTGGTATATGTGAAAATTTGGTCAGAAAAGAAAGATCTTATCCATGTTTCTGATGATTGATAGCACATATATGTCAGACAGAAGCATGATAGTTATGGATGCATTCTCTTGTTCATGTGATGATGTTAGACACTAAAGAGGAAAAAAGAAAAAGATAACATATGTGTAATTCTCCTTCTCAACCAGACTTAAAAATTTGTGAACGATCCCAAGTGCTATCAGCTGACATGAGGTGTTAACAAACTTTTCCTTATTTTTTTTTTCATGCGTTCACTTATTTTTCTTTGGAAATGCTATTTCTATAATTTTCACAGTGACTTAGCTTCTAATTTCCATGGGAAGCAACAGTTAAGGACTTTATAGTCTTATATCAAAGAAGGATATCAAAGTCATAATAGAAATTGATGACATTTGATATGCGTGTGCATTTAACATAAGTGAAAGTTCAATTAATTGAATAAAATTTGAAGAATATCTAAATACTTTTCTAGTATCTGTACCTCTTGGTTGAGAAAGACCTTTCCTTGAAAACTGCATTTTCAAAATTACTCTTTTTGCAATACCCATACTTCTCAGGAAAAAAGTTCTTTCTTGACATAAGTATTTCTTGTGTAAAAGACACATTTCCTGGTAACTACACTTATAAAAAAACATCAGTGAAACAGTAGTGCCAACAGATAACCTGACAGAAATTATGTTCAGCTTCCAGTTTTAGTTGGATAATTCCATATTTTAAAAATTTTATGCGTTCCTGAGGCAAACATTAATTGATTCACCTGGCATCTCTACTGTGCATTCATCCTCAAAGTGGTAGATTGGAAAGTGATTGAGATTCATTCCCTGGAAGATTACTTTCTAGCTTCCAGATGATACAAAGAATGAGCCTTACGTTTAGACAGTTATGCAAGTTGCTTGAAGTCAGTCTGTGTGACTAAACTATGTGTGAGTAATAGAAATGTTTAAAAAGCAAACTAACAGCACAAACCAAAAATAATACACAAACAAATGAAAAGCAACCACAAAAAAAAACCCAAAAACCAAAATACCTCAAGTTTTGACAAGTTTTCAGATGGAAATAATGTCTAAAAAATATATGGATGGGAGTACTTTGAGATAACTGGAGGAAACAGAATTTGGCCTAAAATGTAATGCTTTAATACCAGGAAATATTATGCATTATTGAATTGAGGCTAAAATAACAAGCCCTACAGTCTTCAGCAAGCAAATTTCCATTTCTATGAAGAAGATTACATAAGAATTGATCATAATATCATAAGAATTAGAGGTCAATAAGATGTAACTAAATTAATCTTTCCCACTCACTGCAACATAATTCTGTATTGTTCTTCAGAATAATCTTTCCAATGTATCTCATACTCTGTTTAGAAAATAATGAGGCTTCTTTGATTCTGATAATCACAATTCCACTGTCAAGCACAAAATTACTAGAATACATGCAATATTCACTTCGGGTTGTTAGAACAAACTACATCACTCCATGGATTGCACACTAATAAAAATGCACCATATTACTGTATTAGTATTACCATATTATTGTATTAGTACTTCAGAATGTTTTTAATTTGAATATTTTTTCTTATTGATAAGGTTCTGTTTCCTCTTTTCTACTAAAAATTAATGCAGAAACTTAAGAAATATTCCCACTCCCATAGCAATCTAATATTTCAAGACTTCCTGACATATGGTCTTGGTACTTCCTGTTCTTTGAATCTGCTATATTTACCTTTTTCTGTAAATCAAGTCTACCATTTTTGCTATTCAAATTACCAGTAGTTTTACTATAAATAAATTCTTAAATTATTATTCAATTTATGTGTGCCTAGAACATTAGATAATTAAGTGCTCTGGAAAATAAATTGATGCCACTGATTAGAGGGTGGGGGATTTTTTAGATAAATCCATCAATAGTAGTGCAAACGGCTCAGCGGGTTACATAGCGGAACATGTTAAATGTCAACATTCTGAAATTAGATCTAAGAATCTACCAAAATTAATCATATCAAAGTTTAATCTTTCACAGTGTTCCCTTATTACCCAAAGAAGTTCCTCAAGCAAGACCATAAATATTTTGAGACATCATTTTGGATGAGGTAGCTTAAATGTGTGTCAGGTGACAGTATTGTAATAGCAGCACCAAGGCACATTGGCAGAGAGCATATCAACAGAAGGATCAACAGAAAAATCAAAAGTTCATTCAAAATGTTTCTGTTCATTATACACATTTAAAAATAGCTCCATATAGTTGAGATACTCATGCCACCATTCATGAAAGGTGTAATTCAAATACAGTTAAAAATATTCAGATTTGTTTTCCTCTAATAATTTCAGAGTTTTAGCAGTCTTTCCACATGGCAGTGTTCAGAGTTTTAGAAATAAATAATAATTTAAAAAAAAAAAAAAAGCGCGCACTAGTTTTTTTTGGGGGTTTTTTTGTGTAGTTCTATTTGGTTTCTTTTTTATTATTTTTAAAAGCAGTACTAATTTGTAGAGAACAGCAGAAATAGCATACCTTTTTGTTGTTGTTGTTTTGGGAGTATAGGAATGTATGTGCACAAATATGTGTGCATATGTGGGAGAAAAGGTGGGAGAAAGATGTGAAGAGTTGCATCACCAGGGGCCTTTTTCTTCTCCAGTCTCCATAGTGACTGACAGCTAGTTATTTTAACAGATTCAAGGGAGCACTGGTCTTCACAAGTTTAATACATCTCACACATCAGAGAAGGCATTTTACTGTGCGTATGGCAGTGTTGATAATTCTGTTGAGAACAGACCACTTTTAATGCATGGAATACCAGACAAGAATAGTTCCGTAGCCCAGTTTTTAATTGATTTTTAGACAGCAAAACCAACCCCCAGCATACTGGCTACTATGTGAAAGACATATTGTGATGTCCAGAAGTGTTTTCCTGGCTTAAAATTAAAAAGTTAGAAGGAAAAATCTCTTCCCATTTATTGATTGAAGCTGCTTTGTTATTGAAAAAAACCCCCACCTTATTTTGTGTGTGTTATTCAGAGTTATTACTTAGAGTTATTCAATTGTTACACTCCTAAAGTGTCCAAGAATGGTGTTTTTGTTAATATTCACATTAATGTGTTATTCTGTGATTTTAATAAAAGCAGTGACAATTAAAAAAGGAACCTAACCATTCTTCTGAAAGAAATTTAAGACCTATCCATGCCTTTAATTTAGACCATCTCCACATGAAGTGAATTACCTTGTAAAGTATTCAAATAAAGTCAGTTTGGATCTATGACCCTGATCAGATTACACTGACCCAAAAATAAATTTACCCTGAAATTAGTCTAAAGTGCACTTCTCACTTACAATTAAATATTATTGCAGAAAACAATCTGTAATCACAAAAAGACATACATCTTATGGTACATGGCTATAAAACTTCCAGATATAATAAGAATTCACAAATCATTTTTGCTCCATACCAGTTTCATTTCTAAATACACATTGCCTACAGTATCTCTACTCAGAACACTCTGGAAAAGCCTGACTTCATCATAGGTCTGTCATTTTAATGAGATCAGACTTTCTTTTCACTTTGTAATGGCTGACTTGTAAATGGACTGCAAATAAGAATGTTTTAGGACAACTAGGAAAAAAATAAATTGCTATATTCCTCTAAGAGAGACAGTACATCTTTTCTGGTACTCTTTTAGAACCTCTGTTCAAAACAATAGAGCATTCATAAGTTCATGCAATGCAGCAGGCCTGACTAACACAGAAGAACAGAAAGTTCAAAGTACATATGGCATGTTAATCAACCTTTAAGTACAGAGTTTAGAAGTATTTTCTTAATTAGAACTAATTAGGTATTAAAGTCAACAAACAAAAGTAGCTTTTATAAAGAAAATAAAATGATAACTGCAAAATAAAAATTTCCAATGTAGTGAGTGATAATTAGTTTAGAGGGGTGCCAAAATTAGAAATAATGTATAGGCAATTCCTGTTACAGATGGAAAGCTTTATAATCACCAAGTGCCATAGCAAGATGTAATATGCAGTGACAACTTGATGTTCTATTGTCAGAAAAGATGTGGAAAAGCATTGTTCAGCATACTGTCAATGCTTTCTAATAATGACCAGAATTGTAATACCAGATGTTCCAAATGCCCTGAACTTCTCCTGTTAGTTGGGTCAATTTTCCTACATAAGCTGCTATATGTGTAATATTAAAAAGTGGATACAAAACTCTGTGTGTAATTTTGCATATACAACTTTTGTTTGCTGATGTAAACTTTGACATCTGCAATTGTGCATAACATGTATATGCAAAAGTTGGCATGTAGGTTGTGTAACCAAAAATATAAGCATACGATTTTCAACACTTTTTTTTTCCCCCTCCAAATTATCATCCATATGCCTAATATATTTTCCTTTTATCTTCCTCCAGGCTTCAGGCTAAATTTGGTTCTGCTTGGCAGATACCAACAAATGTGTGAAAGCAATAGAAACATTGTGTAATAATGACAAGAGAACAAAGCTATTGAAGCAGTTATCTAGAGCATTCTCTCAGAGAATAAAAGGCCCTTAATTAGCAACTATGAGGATATTGCTTTGCTAGAGATCATATACCACGTCTTCAAATGCAGGTCATCACAGAATAATTTTGACATTCAGTGCTAAAATATCTTAATAGATGCATTTACATAAAATAATAATAATAATAAAAAAGAAAACAAAACCAAAAATATTCTTCAGGAAAGACAGTCCTGATACTGATAGAACAAACAGCTCAAAATACCCTTACTGTTCATTTTTCAACATGATAAAGCTGTGCACCTTCAAAACCAACGTAGAAATAATGTGTGAAAAATTTGAATACAACAAAAAATACTTGTATTGCCTCTACACAATGTCTAGATTAATGTAGACATTGTTTTCTAAACAATCTGTAGTAATGAAAACATCACAATGAAGCATCATATCTGGTGTTTAACTACTAACATCAGATTCCATGAGGTAAATCCATGAGAAAATACTAATCCTGATTATTATTAGTATATGGCTGTTGGTCTGGGGGCTTCTGGGGTCATTCTCGATTATATGTAGTTACACTGAAACAGAGCCCATCAGAATCTGAACTCCATTATGCTTTGAAGTTTTGTCTGCTGTATGTGACCCCTGTGTCAGCTGCTTTTGAACCATGTTTTATGCTAAATAAGAGACAATAGCCCAAATTAGGTTTCTCAGACTTAGAATATAAATTTAATTTAAAGGTATTTTTCATTATTACAAAGTGCTTTACCTCAAGAAGCAGACTAATGCACTCCGGACACATCCTTTACACAGCCTTTCACTTTCTCTGACCTAATTCAGGTGTAACTGCCAGACAGAAACGTCAACGGAGTTCACCAGTACAAGTGGCGTGTAGAAATCAAGACCACAGCTTGTATACAAACCTTCACAGGAAATCATTATGCACATCATTTGTAGATTACACAACCTGGATGTTAAAACCATCAAGGGCTTTTTAGCATAAAAAGTTTAGGCTGCTATTTTGTTACAATCTTGTAAAAAACCTGCAGAGTGTGGAAAGCTATACGTGTGGGCGGGGCAGGCAGGGGGGCTGTGTTTATATATATACACAGAAGTTAAAACATACTCATGGCAAACCACATTTTGATTTAAGTAAATCAAGTGACTAAAGTTATGAGAGTTATGTTTACATAACTAAAGACTACCACTTTGTCTAGTAAGAATAGTCAATGCTACTGATAATTCAGTTTTCCTCTTAGTCAATCCCCATTCCCTAAACCATCCATGAAAATCAGTGGTCACTGTGCCTAAATGTAATCATACAGTTTACAATTGTACTCAGTTGAGGATATCTCTAATGTCATCAGGCATACAATTATAAATGCATCTCCCTCCAAGCAATATCAACTTTCAGCCATTTCAGTGGCTATTCAGCTTGTCTGCTTATTGTTTCTCTTTAGTCCTACCTGCAGTGATTTCTCAGCACCAGAGCTTTTCTTTAGTGTTATGATGCCCCTTCCCAGCAAATCTTTAACTGAGGGGCAAACGAGGGGGCAATAAATGGCAGAACCCTCAAGATTCAGTGCATGCCACGATGAAAGGTACCTGGCATAGCAGACCTTCTTTGAGAGGGAGGACAGACAGCAGAGGGAGGAAGGTAGAAGGAAATGCCATTTCGAGCTTCTAAAATCTTGAAAGAAATGAACANTCTGACACCATTTAATAAACTAACATTGCAACAGAACTCAGTTAAATTGTCAGATACATTAAGGTGGCACTTCGCTGCACAATTTAGGTCTAATGTGCTTTTAAGAACATGAGACTTTTATATACATATATGAGCATACATAGATATAATGTACACCTATGATGCTGTATAAATGAAAATTAAAAGCATACATAGAAATAGATGTGTCTATAGAGTTATGTATATATAATGTTTGCTAATGTTTCTAATGTTTTATGTTTAATACTGCAAATACAAATATTATCAATCTAACGACAGTCTTTGGATTATTCTGTTAAGTATTTCACTGCATTTCTGAGGTATTATTTGATATTTGTTTTCTTTACTGTTCATTGAAGGATAATGTACAAAGTGTCACACAAAAATACATGAACCAATTTTATGAGCTGAAAAGCTCCAGTGACTACTGAGTAGCTATTTTCCCCATTTGATCAAACAATCAAAAACAGAAGGCTCAGTCCTGCAAATGCTCAGACATATGAAGAATTTTACTCCCATAATTATGACCTGGTGACAATATTGAATTTCTGGAAGTAAATTTACTCATATTGTTCAGAGCATACAAATCTAAATATTATCAAAATATTATTAAAAGTATCATTTTTGCTATAGATCTGTATTTTAATTATACATTCTATTTGACAATAATCCGTTTAAAACATTCTGTGAAAAAAGTTTGCTTGGCCTATTTTTATTTTTTTTTGAGTATGGCTTTTTCAAGATCTATTAAAACAAATCTTAAAAGATTATTTCCTTACTAATTATATAAATTATTTTGAAGCCTAAACAACATAATACATTGGTAAAAAATCCAGTGCTATAGCTTCTAATGATGAGATGACTGTGTATGAAAATGTGTATTTTACAGTTTTAATTACTATGATATATTAAACTGAAGAGTATAAAGCAGTACATTCTGTAAGATAGCATTCAGCTGTTTCTAACAGTTTCAATCAGCCATTTGTTTACTGA
The DNA here is from genome assembly GCA_013396655.1 of Campylorhamphus procurvoides. Taxonomy (NCBI): domain Eukaryota; kingdom Metazoa; phylum Chordata; class Aves; order Passeriformes; family Dendrocolaptidae; genus Campylorhamphus; species Campylorhamphus procurvoides. The sequence continues at coordinate 253,688 of WBMV01005713.1, forward strand.
CAGGTTTTTTGGGCTTGATTTTTTTTCAAAATTGGTGATAGACATTCAACTTTTGAGATTTTTGACAAAGGTTTAATTCAATACAAAACTAGATAAGCTTTCTTTTTATTTTAGGCAAAGTCATGTTTTGTTTGTCAGGGAGATTTTTATTTAACAAATTCTGGAACACATTTGACAAATAGTACTTTCTTGTGAAAATGATGAGAGTTGATTTTTATATTGAGCATGTCTACAAAAGACAGGAAAAAAAGTGCTATTTTCACCTCACTTTCTAATACAAAATTGATGTTTTCTATAATGGTTATAATAGATATGCCAATAAAAAACATGTTTAATGAAAAGTATTGTAGTACACACTAAAGTCTTACAAAATACTTATTAGTGAAGAAATACAATACAAAAGATTTTAAAGGTCAGATCCTACAATGATTTGCTGAGTAAAACAGAAATCAGCAAAGAATGCAGAATTTGACAGTAGTGAATTTATTTGTAATATGAGATGGATATGTGATCTTTGTATTGCATTAGTCATTTAGGCTCAGATACCTAAAGGCATGAGACTTTTAATTTATTGTTTTAGTAACTGTTATTTAGCCCTTATTATGTGTATAAATTAAATAATTTGAAATCTAAAGAAGAGATTGAAAACTTCTTTGCTAAGCAGAAGTGCACCGATTTCTTTGGGTGTTTTGCCTGGCTAAGGACTGGAAAAAACAGGCTTTAAGGAAGATCTAACAGGAAACCTATTAAGTGACCATGAGATCACACACTAATCCTATCCTTAGGATAAAATCTAATCCTATTTTTTTTTAACTGCAGTGCTAAATTCCTCTTGGCCTGTCATCAGCATATGCATAATTACTTCTTTCTTGCTTTTGTGCATGTGTGCCTAAAAGAGACAGTGCAATATCAACCTCACTATATTTTATGATACTATAACCTATGTTTATGACATAATAATGACTTAATTAAAAGTATTAAGAATGCTACACTTTTATTGAAAATACATATTTTAAAAAAAATGAAAAAAACCGGGCTGTTAATTTCAGTGATTTTTTTCCATATCTGTCTGTAGCTTTCTGGAACATTTATGCCAAATTATTTTTACTTATCTTAAATTCCTATTGGAGAAGATGTGAGTTTTCTAGCCAGAAACATAAGAAGAACATGGCACTTGTCAATTCAGCATAAGTTTAGTAATTTGTGTATTTCAAGGTTCTTATTGTTAGAAAGGGTTGTAAAATACTATGTTTCTAGAAGATGGAGATACTTAGTTCTATGGAGGAATCAAATTCTAACTGGGTGCCTTTCTCTATATGTTCAAAACTACTTGAAAGTCATATCTATGTAACAAATGCATACAGTATGCTGTTATTTCTCTGAAAACCCCTTTTATGAACTACCTTATGAACCTTCTACTCAGGGATATCCCAAGGTATTCAAATTATGCTATAAAGATTTCATCCAGGTACAGTATAAAAAGGAGAATATTATTTAAAAATGGTATTACATCTCTTTTTCAGTTTGGTTTTGGGGTGGTTCTTCGTTGGTTTTGGTTTTGTTGTTTTAATAAGGTAAATATAGTATTTCAATAAACTATACAGAGAATTCTTATCAAAAATGCAAAGCTTTACATTCTTTGATTTTGCTGGCAGATTTAGCAAATATTTATTCAATAAGACTAGAAAGATTCAATAAGAGATGAGTTGAATTTGTTTATCCCTGTAACTTTGACTATACTGCATGTATGTTGATCTGATTCAAAGCCTTCAGTTGCTACATATTCTACTAGACAGCTTGCTGTGATGATTAATTATTCTTGGAGCTGTTTGTTTTTCAGTCCCATCTTAAAGTATCTAACTAAAGACAAATAAAACAGTCCAATAGCTAAGTTTTCATCTTTCATTTGTTAAATTTTAATAACTTTTTAAATGTTAAATAACTTCTTTCCTCATTCACAAATATAAGACGTCAAGAAAAAAAATATGGAGTGAAAACCAAATATCTGTATTAGGATTTTTTGGTGGTGTGTTTTT
>WBMV01005713.1:275420-350273 GCA_013396655.1 Campylorhamphus procurvoides
CTGGCCCGGGCACCGCCCCCGCTGCCCCCGCCCCCGGGGCCGTGGTCCGCGTCCGCACTCCGGCTCTCCCGCAGCGTTCGCTGGCGCGGCCGGGCGGAGCGAAGCAGGAGGGTCAGCGGGAGCCGGGGGCCCGGCCGTCGCCGCTGCCGCCGCTCGCTGTGCGAGAGCGCCCGCGGAGCCCGCGGGGAACTGGGTGGTCGCGGTGAAACGAAGCGACGTGTTTCGCCACACGCGTCCTTCGAGAGCGGGGACGCGGGCGTGTGTCGGGGCCGTTGAGGTTATCTTTTCTCCCCTGCCCACCCCGGCCGCGGGGCGCGGATGCGGCTGCAGCAAAGTACGCGACTGTGCGGCCGCCCCTCATCCCGGCCGGTCCGCCTGCTTCCCTTGGCAGCGCCGGGGCCCGGCCCGTGCGGTACCTCCCGCCGCCGCCAGGTGGCAGCGCAGGGCGGCGGATGGGCCGGGGCCGGGGCCGGGGCCGGAGGAGGCGACGCCGTGAGCGCCGCGATCCCGGTGTTGGTGGGGACACCGCGTTATTCGGTGTGCTGCGGGCCGCGGAGGGCGGCTCAGTGTGAGGGGGGCTGTAGCACTAGTGATGTGTTTTTTGTTTGGTTGGGGTTCTTTTCCGTTAAATTTCTGGTTTTCCGCGAAATTGCATGTTTGGCTAATTTTAAAAAATAATAATTAAAAAAAGCGGTCATTTTATTGCATACGTGGAAAGATGTGCACGTGTTCACATTTGTATATTCATTACTGCTATGGGCTGTATAGAATATAGTATGTAAGTCGAATGGGTGTTACATGCACACAGGAACACATAGAGTACATCCCATGTGCACAGCACAGATGTTGGAATCCAGCTTTAACTCAAAGATAATTCTAGATATGGTTGTGCCTTCGTGGGTTTTCCTGTGCAAATTTAAACACTGAACAATGTCCTGCTTTTGGTGTGCGATTTCAACCATCTATATCTTCAGTAGACCTCAATTAACTCATCCCAACATGCTAAACATGGATGATTGCAAAGAATCATCTTCTTCTTAATGCTTGGCCTTCCCCAAAACACATGTTTTTCTTCTTCAGAAACAAAAGGCATGTGACTCCAATCCTTGTTCCCTAGAACTGAAATAAGCAAGATGTGGTATTTAAAGAGAATTTTTTTTATATGGACTAGGTAATTTTCCTGACCATGTAGAAGCTTTTGAAATCTTTTCAGTGGGACAAGGTACTTACTTAAGTTCTTAAAGGATCACTGACATTCCTGGTTTGATGGAAAACCAGTTAATTAGTGGAAGGTTTGGAATGACTTTAGACTGAGTTCCAAGGTGCTACTTTTAGTCAAGGAAAAAATACCAAACACACTAAGCACTTTCCCCCTTATGTACACTCTCTTAAGCTTTTCTAATATTCAACATGGAATTTATGATAGTGGAACAAAAAGATAGTAAACAGAGATGTCTTAGAGGAGTTTCTCATGGTCTCACTATTTTTGAAAAACTTTGTTTTGAATTAATAATTCTGCATTTTGAATATATAGGGTTTTATGCATTTATGCTTGCATTTTTTTAGGCCTGTGATATTTATAGCATCTGCCTGTGTTTCTATGCTATCTTTGACATGCAAAATTAGACACATATAAATGCTTCTTCACTCATAACAGCGAAAGATATTTTTAATAACCTTGTCATCTAGGCTGAGCTTAACTCTTCCCATGAAACTGTTCTGGAGAAGTTGGCACTTCTGAAATCATGTTAGAAACTATCATGGAAAAGTTAATACTGCAGACATATTTCAGTTTCATTGTTCTGATCCTGTACTAATGAGATATTAAAATGCATAATAAATAGAAAATCTGATTAAATAAAATCTTACTTCCGAGTTGTTAGACTGCGAGATTGCTTTAGTAGCATGCAGGAGATTGAAATAGTTATTAGCGTGTAACTATCTTGCTGTTGTTCCGTTCATTCTTATTCTGATTAACATTACATTTTTAATAATAGACAAAGTTCTGTAGAGTTTTTTCAGAATATTTATTTCAATTCCTATGACTAGCATGAGAGAACATACCTCTATATTGCTTACTGGAATCAGAATTAAACTCCATTTGAATGGAGTCTGCATTGTCCAAAAGTATTTCTGCCAGTGAAAAGTCATATTTGAGTATTTGAACTAGAACTGTCACTATAAACTGAAGCACACAAACATCAAACAGTAAACACTGCAAAATTTGTGAAAAATAAAGATGTTTTTATTATTTTAGTGCTACCTCTTGTTAATTTCTCTCTCATCTACCTTTCATTAAACATGATAGAAGGTAGCTGCTTCTGTGGATCAGACACAGAACAAGCAAGAGGCAAGGATAATTTAGACAACATTTTAGTAAATTATAGGATCTGCAGGAAAAAATGATAGAAAATAATCTCAAATGTGATGGGTTTGAGCTTTTCTATTTCATGTGATGTTGCGAGACAGAAGAATGTGAATGATCTGTAACTGCAGTCCCATGTTTCAGAAAGACAAAGAGAAACAAAATATTTAAAATTCAGATAAGACAGATATTACTTTATGTAAAAAAAGCACCAATATTACTGAATGTTTACACTGGGGGAGAAGGGAGGAAATAAAATAGCTCACCTAAACAGGGATGAAAATTTCTAGAAGGTAGAAATCTTAAGAAAGTTATTAAGAGTAAGGACAAAATCCAAAAGGAATGGATAAGAGATACTTATTAGCAATAAGAAATCTGCATCAACAATTTGAAGGTGTTAAACCAATCTGAGAATGATCAGAAACCTTGCTAAACCAAAACTTGTACAGAAACCTGAAACATAATAAAAAATTCTTAAGTCATGTAAGTAAAATGAGAGCTTAAGAAGTGAAATGAATGTTAAAAGATGGGGTAGACATTATAAGAATAAAGTAGGCCTGAACTAAATAGACACTGGAAAAGTTGCCTCTGTTTCTGGTAAGAATATATGTAAATTTTGATATATAATGAAAGTAGGAATAGGGTAAGAGAAAACATATCGTCATTTTATTTGGTACTGCATGGCACAAGCATTTGGTCCATCAATTTTCTGTCCTAAAGTACTGAATAGATCAACACATGAAATCCAAGTCCAAAATTTCCATGAAGCTTAGAAAAGGGGACATATATAATCATGAGAAGGGAGTAGTCTGAGTGGATGGAAGTCTTTAGTGGATTTGGTTGGTGGCTAGTTTTTAGCCCAGTCCTTTATAATACACATAGAACTGATTTCAGGGTATAGGGTATGTGTGTTTGTACAGAGTTTTTAGACCATACAAAATTAAGGATCTTTCTGAGAAACAGAATATAATACAAATATTTGTGAAAATATATATACACTATATAAATATTTGCAAATGTAATCTTACCGTCTGTATTTTAACATGTCCGTATTTCTAAATTTAATTCATGTGTATCTATGTATTATTTTCTTTTGTCCTAGGCTGATAGAAATGGTGTAAAATTGAATAATGTAATCTACAGACGCATGAATTAAAACTTTTGCTGTAAACTGGGAAGATCCAAGGTTATGCAAAATGCTAAACATTTGAAAGTATTAGTCAATCAGGAAGTGGCTATAGGTTGCCACTATAAATGAAGTACTTACATAAAGGGAAAAAGAGAAATGTGATTCTATGATATCTTAGGCAAGATGACCTAATAGGTAGGAAAGCAGTATTGTGCTTTTGCGGGATTTCTTCTTGTATTTTGCATGGTTCTAGTCATACATTCAAAAGAGATAGTAAAATGAAATTTAAAGATCAGAAAGAAACTATGGTAATTAGGGCATGGAAAATGTGTCTACAGAAGAGAGATTAAAAAAAAAAGGCATACATAGCCAAATAGATATTGAAAGGATATGTGAGTCCTTACAAAAGCATTTTTAGTTAAATGCTAAGAGACAGAAAGTATTTCAACTAAAGAGTGATGTTGGCATGCCATCAAATACTTATATATTGATTATAAAGGCTAGGAATGTGAAGAAATTTACTGACTGACTGAGACTGGAAAGGTCTTCCAAATAGGTAAACAGGCCAATAAAGTTTGTTTTTCGGTTTGGCTTTTTTTTTTTTTAATAGACCTTGGAAAGCTCACAGAAAAAAACGTGTAATTGAATAGGACAGTTCCTGTTAGAAAAGGGACGTTTCTGGCAAGTTGGGAAAGAAAGAGCTTTTTGAAGAAGATGGAATATGTTTTTTCTACATTTATACTGTATCTCTGCTGTGCCTCAGGGCTTACTGCAGGCTCTGAGGTCAGGTAGGGTGTTTTCTCCCTATGTTGTATAATTTAGATTCTGAGTTGTGTTAATTTCTTTCTTTCTTTTGTTCTCCTTTGTACAGTGGGACATGTTTTAACTCCGAGAACATTCTGCAGAGAATTTCTAACATATTTCCTCCTATTGTGGTGTTCTCCATAGACCATTGGCAATGCCCTTTTTCCCCTTCTTCCTCCCTTTTGTCTTCTTCCCCAAGGAAGATTAAAGGTTTGACTTTCAGTCTTTACTGTAGAATTAAAGGTTTTGAGTCAGTAGGTAGTACCATCTAGAGTAAAAGTTCTGTAGATCTCTCTTTTTTTTCTTATTTTTTCCCCAACTAAATATCTAGTATATTGTAACTCTCAACTTGTGAGGAAGTAAAAATTTAGATAGTCCTTTCCAGCAATACGTTCCTATTACTACTTTTTATGAAAATCATATTCAGCTCTGTTCTATTATCTCAAAAATACTAGGTAAACTTTCAGCATTTTCAATAGGACATGGCATGGATTATGTGACATATAGGAAAAAACTGTTGTTTTACATTAGTTCTGACTTTTCATTTCTCTTATCTCCTTGCTATACTTAGGATTACCAAATAATTAAAATTGTTTCATGTCAAATATATCTAATATTAGGTATCTAAATCTATCCATAATAACTGAAATAAAAGGATTCTGATTTCATTTGGCTCTGAACACCTCCTCTAGGGTACCATCTTAGATTTTCTGGTGGAAGTTGTAGGATAGGAATTATACAGAAGTTTATTCATATTCTTACATACAGTGGTAACCTTAAGGTACAAATCTGTTAGGTTATTCTTCTTTTCTCTTTGATTTATTTTTTTTTTCCAGTAAAGAAAGGAGGTTTAACAGGAGAAACTCAAAGAATTAGCAGGTGTTTTCTGCCTTAATGGTTAAAACATCCAGTAGAAGGAGCAGGTTTAAAATTTTTAGACCATATTAGTTAATAGAAATTTGAATTGATCAGTATACTATCGCTCAAACATAGAGACTGACTTATCGCATTACAGTTCACTTTGGGGAAGTTAAGCATATCATGAAAATTTCTATTGAACTGTTCCTCACAAGCAAGACAAATCAGGGAAGTCAGAATCTGAAAATCAGTGATTATGTATAAATTAGACTTCCAAGTGACTCAGAAGTAACTTCAGTAATGTAATTCCCAATGTCTATGAAAAAAATTGCTGCAAGAAATACAGCAAGGAATGTTGATCCTTGAGGCACATGAATGTACCCAGCAGGAACTTTGGCAGTCTTAATGGTTTTTGAAAACTGGATCTAGCCTCTTTAATAGTTAGGAACATATATATACATATATATCTTTGCAAACTTAACCCTGTGTGACTGCAAGTGGATATATGTGCTTAACTTTATGTTTTGCTATTTTAATAATTTTCCTTGAGAATAATCAGTTGTTTTAACATTTTGTTGTTTGTTGTAGTTTGTTTTTTTTGAACTTACTTGCACACACACTAATTAATAAAATAAGAAAAATCCTAAAGCTGATTTAAAAAAAAACCAACAAAGCCAGTCTTACAGATTTCTACATCACATGTTTAAACATGTATTTACAAAATATAATACATATCAGTTTCACATATTTATGTACATACATTCATTTGATAGCATAGAATAGGCAGATTCTTAATGAGACTGGTCTTTACTAAAATATGAAACTTTACACCGGGTTAATCAAAAATCAATTTATTATTTTACTATTCTATCTAATAGACACTATACCTGTGTTACATTGTGTTAAAATTAAGTAAAACAATTTTCTGTTTTGCATTCTTAAATAAGAGGGTTCTCTCCAGTAAAATTGTAAAAGCCTCAGAATGAACTGAAGTTGCATGCTTTTGGCTAATCAGGGTGACCTGGATTTCTTACCACTGGTGGCTCCTCCAGGTCTTCTGACTGGCAAATTTTCATTAGTTTCTGCCACTAGGTGTCCCTATATTCCCCTGTGTGCAAGAAAATGCCTGATGAAAATATTGAGGGAGGAGAAGAGGAAAAATTGGGTGGGAGGAGTAGAAAACCTGATAGTAAACGTCCTTCATGTTTTCGAGTTGTGTTTGACAACTATGTGGCACATTACTGAAAAGGAAATATGAATAGATTAGTAATTGTGCAGCTAGATTTCAAAACAAACTTTTTAAAAAGAATGGATAATAATGTGCTTTTAGATATTATATAATATTATATAATATTATATAATCTTTTTGCTATTGATAAGTCTTTTTGATACTATGTAGTTATATATATGTATATAAAATGGGGAAAATCTAAAAATATGTCAGTTTAAGTATTATATTTGGTAAATTAATTATAATTTTTAATACAATTTGGTATAAAAATGGATTTTTAGATAGTAAACCCTTTAAATTATTTATCTATGTCTAAGAGTGATGAAGAAATGTACTGTGAATAGTTTCTCTAGAATATCTTGATAAATGGGGTATTTCACAAATCCTTTAATGGATTGTTCAGCTCTCTAACCATTACAATTAATGTTTAAATAGATCACTAGTAATGGAAAATAATTTGGTTTAGACCACAATTCTTTTCATAATCAAGTGGTTATTAAATGTTATGCAAACATTCTTCTAGTAGGACAGTTGTTTAATCAAAGTCAGCAGCCATTATGACAAGAGCTTATAAAATTTATAATAATAATAAAAATGCAAAGAGATGTGAAGATACGTTCTTTCATTTATAATAAGTAAGGTACCTGAAGAGACACCTCAGAGTATTAAATAATTATTTTCTCTGACATCAAAAGGCTGTATGTACAATGAGAACTGGATTATACTGATATTGTCTGGAATGAGTTCTTGAGTAGTGCCTTCTCTTTTTCAAAATAGAGACCTTTAATTATAAACAAACAAACAATCTTTCATCCTTCTCAATACTATTCAAAACACCACTAGACAAAAGCTACTTTTCTGAACCTGTAATTCTGAGCTTAGTTGTTTTGAGCTGTAGAGGACAATAGCACTGTTTTGGTGATGTCAGCACTGTAAAACAGTTTACTTCTGGACATTTGTATCACACATAAGAATTTGGAATTAGGGAAAGAGGTTTTATTTTAAACATTTACTAGCAGCATGTTTTTGTTGGAATGTCTCTAGTGGTTTTAAGAGTCATGGTCTTGGTTTAATTTGTGCTCATGGTCTGTTAACTCAAGGATGAGAGTTACAAGTTCACTGCATTGCAAACTTACAAATAAATGAATACATTATGAATCATTGCTTGTTACTCTTCATCAGCCTTGTCTCCTTCATGTTACTGTTTTTTCTTTGAAAGTAAACCAACTGAAAGTCAAAGTGAAAGCAACCTTAATCAAAACAGATATGATAATCTGGCACTTGATTTGGATTTTTTTATTTTAAATTAAATTGTTTTGGATTTAAGTATATCTCCTCAGTTGACAAGACTGAGTTTTAGCAGACAAAAAAAGCTATGGGACAAATTTATTAAAAAAACCTGAAAATTTATCTTTAAAGATACTGTCAGGGATGGAATCAGGTTAGCTTGAGTATCTTTTGCTTAGAATTTTTTCACTATAGGCAATGGAATGAGGAGGATTGCTGCTTTATCATTCAATATGAATAAGTAGAACATGTTTTGTGACCAAAGGATATTAAACATTACTAAAGACAATTGGAAAACAAATAAGAATCTGTGTTTTTTAACAGTGAAGTAACTGAGTAATGCAAATGTTTAATTAATTTACTAGTGAAGTTATGAGTTTAAGTGAAAAATTGTAGTAATATATGTCATTAAAGTTCCTATATTGCATATACTACCTTTATATTGCATATACTACCTTATGTGTAGAAATAACTTGCAAGACACTAAAGAGACATTGAATAAAAAGAAAATTAAGTCATCATAACTATATGATACACCTTAGTTAAGAATATCAAAATGCTCTGCAGGCACTGTTTGTATATTACAAACAGTACAAGTTATAATGCACCAAGCATTTTTTCACACCCTCTGTTAAAGAGCAATATAGGGTTATGGTCTTCAGAAGAAAAAATGCTGATGAGCAGCTTATTTCTGCATAGAAGTTGTATGAAAATTATGCTTTAATGTAGTTTCAGATCTAGATTTCTATACATATCCGTGTGGAACATAAACATCCTACAAAACTTAAGTAGAAAGCCACATGGAATTTTACTATGTTTACTTCTATATGGTGGTACCTAGCTCTTGCAAATGGCATTCTCCATTAAAGATATCTAATCAGATAATATCAATTCATAACACCATACTATACCTATGACTCAGAGAAAATAATTTGGAGGGAGAGTGTCAGTCATTTTGAAATCCAGTGGTAATTGAATAGTGGGAATTGTTTTGAAATACTCTTACTGGGTAGCCATGTGTTTCCTATAGATAGTGATGTGAGATGGGCATCTCTCAAGGATTATTCTAATTACATGACCTGAACTATTCTCTAAGTACATGTCCCCCTTTACTGATCATGGTGATCTATTGCATTTAGCTTTGTGCCTGACCTGTTGCCTAAAATCAGCTGGACTTAATATGTACGTGCTGAATGGTCAGTTGATGTATAAAACCAGAGGTACCTAAATATAACTGTAAAGAGATAAAAATATATTTATACTTTATGTCATCTGTAGTCTTATTGACCTAGGTGGAACTTTTGGGCAAATATAATGCTACTAATCATGATGTGGATATTGTGTCAAAATTCAGACTTGCATTACCAGAAGTACTTTAAAAAAATTCATATTATAGGAAACACCTTAAGTTCTCTTAAAAAAATAATATTGCTGCTAGCAAGTGCACTTGAAAATTTCTGTACAAGCAATTTTATTTTATGTAGTTATTTTCCATTTGTTTTTTTGGGTAAATTGATATGGATGAGTATATGGATTATGGAACAGCTGTTTGGATTAGTGATGTGATAGCAGACCTCTGTAGCCAGGAGTAGGATTTTGTCTATTCCCTCTTTTGCTGTTAAACATTGATTAAAATCTCATGTAGATGCCATAATAAGAAATCAGTTTCCTTGCTTTGTGCCTATGTTCTCTTATAATAGAAATTACTATTTATTCAACAAATTATACTAAGGAAAGGAGCTTTCTATTAATTTGTATTTTAATAGAGCTCAATGGTTAACCTTCACATCCAAGATGAAAAGGAATAAGTGTCTTTGTTATGCTGAAGGGAAGGTATAAAAAAACCCAGAAAAATACTGCCATCACTTGCTAATGAAATTTTCAGATTTGACAGGATATCCAGAACAGTAACTGCCATGTGATATATCAGTACTGACTGCTGACTACCACTGTTTAATTTGCTACACTAACACCCAAAATCCTACTGTAAAACATAGATTTTATTTTTTTTCCATTTCTGATTTTGACAAAAGGTGATGTAATTGACTTGCATGTCTCATGTGTTTTCTTCATTCAAAATTCTTAGCTGAAGGAACCTAGTATGATCATGACAACCCTTCTGACCCTTCTACATATGAAAAGTATGTAATCTGTAGCCATTCAACATATGCTGCTGCTTACAGCATAGTTTTTCAAATAAAGTGTATTTTTAAATATAAAACATGTTACTTAAGTAGAGTAAAAAGTAAATCTTCTCACCTTGCAAAAAAAAATTTGTATCATGGATTCATGTTGCACTAACACAGCTGTTGAACAGGGGATTAATAATCTCTTATGCTTATTTACCACATATAATTTTGATGTGCCTCCAATTTGTTATGATTTCTTTTTGGTATTTCTCCATCAAAATTTCTTGTTTTTACTCTCTCAACCTAGTGGTAATAGACAAAGGGTGGCATTTACCCCATTTCTCAAATCCTGGCCATGATGATATGACCTGCATATGTGCATGTGTAGGCCCCTCACTCACAAATTTGCTGCCCTTTCTGAGTTTTACCTTGCAGAACATTATGTCAGTGGGCAGTAAAACCAGTAATAAGAACTTTTAAACTGTTCCAAGATAATTTTGTTCCAAATTATTTTATCATCATCTAATGTACAATTTTACTTTTCCTTTTGCAAGTAGGAATAGGATTTGCATGCCTGAAATATAGACATAAGCAATAGCTCTGGGAATGTCATAGTTTTTCTTCATCCTTTGCAAGCCAGAAAAAAAATATTTATTGCCTTGAATACTCTTACACTATGTATATAATTCTTTCAATTGGTTTCATGAATGAAACTCTTAATTCAAGGTGCTAAACTACACAACTGCCAAAGCTTTAAAGAGTGTTTGCTTGGAATCTGACATATACATTAGATAAATTAGTTTCCGAGAAAATGCGTCACATAGTGTTTATTATTGTTGTTTATTCTCTTTTCTTATATAAATTTCAGTAAAAGTTTGTTGATAACAACGGATTTAAAAGTTAAAATTTCAGTGAACTCATACATTAAATAATACCTCGAGTTGAACCTGTGGATGTGTTCAGAGACTTGCATACTGAAAGGAGGCTGAGGTGGATTTCAAGTCTATCGGAATAAAGAACAGTTCTGCTCAGAAGAGCCTTTTGTGACACCTTAACCTGAAGAGGCAAGAAATCGCTCCTGTGGGAGATGAGCTGTTCTTACTGGAAAAATTCGAGCGCAGCAAATTGGTACTGGAGGATGTTTTAATGGAGGTTTATCTGCTCTAGGCTGTCTCTGTACTTAATAGTAAACAGGTGTTAAAAGCCTCCTTAAGAACTGAATCATCCTCTCAAGAAAGCCGTTTCTTTCAGTTGACTATTCCCTTTGTCCCCCAGGGAAAGTAAGGATATAAGCTAATTTAAAGGCTCGTTTAAGTACTGAAAGCTGGATGAGAGAAACTCAAGTCCAAAAATATATTTTTGTCTGTGCCAGAACTCACTAAAATGAGTAAGCATCCATGCTGCTAACTTCAGTTCTGGAAATTAAGAGAAGCAGCTTACATGAAAGTTCTGCGCTATTATGTTATGTTCTTTAAAGGTTACTAATGAGAAAATTGAGCTTTAGGTTCTGTCTGTGGGAAGTCTTTAATCATAAACCAAATGAATTAACAAATATGAGGGACAAAAGATTCTGAGACAGACAAAAATTGTGCTTGACTGAGTCAGACTGCTAATAGATTTTTTTATTTTTAACTCATACCTAAATGTTTCATGATGTGTTGCAATTCAGTACAAGCCTGATTAAGAGTTAATTAGCCTTACGTTACTCCTTCCTGTCTCCCAAAGGAAATACAATGCACAAGAGAAATTCACATTTGGTTGCTGAGGTGTTGTAGATTGTAAAAGCAACTCTCAGCTTCTAATCTCACTGTTGCTCTGCTGAGGTTTTCCCCAGTGCTGTATTTGACTACTAACTTTTCTGAAGTCGATTTAGTTTTAGAACGCGGCAAATCAGAAACCATTTCTTGTCAAATACTTAACTCTTTAGTATGAGTGATATGCCTACTTGCATGTATTATCTACAGCCTAATGTATACCACAGAAGAGTCTTGTAAGGGGTCTTTTGTTGTCATGTCCTTCAACATACATGCTCCAGCAAGAAAGTAATAGCCTATACCAATTCAGATAGTGAAGACTATCTCCTCCCCACAGCATTAATATTAAGACTCATTACATCTACCTTGTCTTGACCTCAACCCTCAACAACTTAAGAGAATAATGACACTTACATTGAGGATGTTGGAAATACCCAATGTAAAGTTAGCTCTACTCTATTTTTATCAGGTATGAAACTGATTTTTGTAAAGCAATTCAAAATAAATGCATTTGAAGGCACTGACTGGCATTACTACTGGCCCATAGCATATTCAGTTTAAATGCTTTAAACTAATTTCAACGAGCTTTTGCCGAGAGAAGTCTGGGGCTTTTTTTTTAATACTTATTCTGAAAATTGCTGACAGGGATTTTATTTTGTTTCTTCTTGTTATTCTGCTCTTGCTAGTCTGTTGGTTGTGGTATTGTTCTGGATTATTTATAAAACATCTAATATGACTTAATTCTGCCACAAATCCTATATTTATTTTATAAGATAAAACGTATTTTCTATGCTTAAGTTAATATCTTAGGTTTTATCTTTTTTTGGCTTTGTGTTTGTTTTTCTCTAACTCTGTGTCTCTGAGTTACTGGTTTTACAGATCATTAAAAAGAGAGTATCTGTCTCATCCATCACAAATATGTCATTCAAGAAATATTCCAGGAAGAGGATGCCCCTTACAGCATGCTATTTTGTTGTAAAATATGGTGAGACTATTTCTTTCATACAGAACTTCAGTGATAAGAAATTTTGACAAGGAACTTGATGAGTTTAACAGTCTCTTCAAATTGACAAGTTTCAAAATCACTTCTTCCTAGTCAGAGGAAGCACCGTGTGTAGTAGGCTAGGGTTTTATATTTTTTAAAGCCAATTATGGGTCTAAACATTAAATATTTTTCCTCCGTTTCATTTGTCTTTTTTACATAGCCTTTTTTTTCATTTATAATAGTCAGTTAATAATCTTTCAAATGATCTGAGCAGCGTGAGCCTGAAATTTCACTCCAGGAATGTCTTTTCAATCACTCAGTGTTTGTAGTACTGGATTTGATGATACAGTAGTTTAGCGTGATTTTTTCAAACTCCAAACAAACAAGAGCAGCGTTAATTTTTCAGTGATTTAAATTAACATAAAAATTGCTGTATGAAGTTGCAATGCATGACATAGTGTTATGAATGTTGGCTAGATCCTTCATGACTGACAACACCAAAAAAAAGTCAGTTTCCTTTTGGTGAATTCTACCAAAGATGTGAAATCACTCAATAACTGAAGATCAATGCTTGCAGTTGTATCTTCAAGTTAAAAAATACATTTATAGAGAATGCAGAATTTGCAAAGATCTGAAAAAGATAACTGTGCACTCAAGAGGAAAATCCTCTTCTGTTCTATCAGAATAGAACATGCAGATATTATTTCTTTCCACTCCACATGCTTATCTTACATTTTCAGTGAAGAATAAATGATCATAATTACTAGACTCTTGAATATTCTCATGTAAATAGAAACCAGTTCCAGAGACTCTGAAGCATAATGTGAGATGAACTTTGAGATCCGAGTGAATTCTACTGCGTGGCATTATATCTTTCCAGCTGATCAGTTGTTTTGCAAGATGCTCACCATCGAAACGTTATGCACCAGGCTATAATTGCCAGAACTTTTAAATGAATAAGACTTCAAAATTCTGTTTCACAGCATGGAATTTGCTACTTCTCTGGAATTAAATTTGTGATGAGGATAATTTAGTTTGTTTGTTTGTTTGTTTTGTTTTTTTTTAAATCAGCCAGTTAATAAGTACTGAAAAAACCTGAATACATTCTGGAATAACTACTACCTACTGAAAAATACTGAAAAATGGTACTTCCTTAGAGAATTGCACTAAAGCAAGAAAATTTTGATTCTTAAATGCCTTTTTTTTCTTTTTTTTTTTCCCTGGGGTATACCTTCCTATTCTCTTTCAATATTTTTTGTGTTGGAGATATGAGATAGTAGTAACACATGGGCAAATACATACACCTGCCTTTGCTTCATATAACCTACGGTCACATCATATTTCAAAGGCAGTATTGAATCTGCTTCTCCCAAAGATTTTTAGGGTAAGCCTGACACTTGAATAAGGTTCTTCTCCACTGAAAATTGATAGCTGTGATAAGAGAGGAAGAATCTTGCAGCATCAGTTCAAGACAAACATTAAGAGGAGTGGCTCTGCAGATGGCAGAGTGCATATGAAGGTCCTAGAGGTGTAACTCTTCTATACGCATATATATGTGTGAGTGTGTGTGTTTGTGTATGTTTAGGAGACCATACAAATACATATCTCCTTTGTATATCTCTCCTTCCCCAAGGCACAGTGGCTGCATGTGTTCTTTGCCTACAAACAGGATATGTGACTATAAGTGGAATTTCTCCACACTCTCCACTACTAATTTGACCCCAGAACAGTAAAGAAGAATCTGCCCTTCTAGATGAGATTTTCACATGTATATCACACAGAGTTACATATTTAGTGAGTTTGGATATTTAGATAATTCTGTAATCTACATATAGTAAAGAATTGAATGTATCTGTAGTAACTGCAAGTGGAATATCACATGCCACTTAGTGATAATGAATACAGATAAATTGGAGGCATTTGAATAGGAGCTAAGGACCAGTGAGAACTATGGTTATATCTAACAATTTTCTGAAAATATTTTTGAAATCAGTAGAATTTCATCTAAATACCTTAGAGAATTTGGGTGTTCAGAGTGCCTAAATGATGCCTGATGTGGGAACATCACAGTAATTGCTAAGAATGCTTTCAATATGTCATCCCCATGATAGGGAAACATAAATCAGAGGATATGATCAATAGCCTTCCTAAGCTGAAAAATTATGGCACTAAAAAGGGAAAATTCATGATAAGTGACAGATTTTTAAAATACATTCCTTATCAAGTTGAAATCTCATGTATTTTAATGTATTTAAATTGAATTAATACTGATTGAAAAGATTCTGTTGAAAGAAATGCTATTTCATCTGAGTTGATCACGCTGTTAAAAAAATTTTTGTTTCCAACATCTCTAAACCTTTTGAGTTATTTTTCAGACAGGGTGCTTGAGTATTGAAACCTAGGTTACTGTTTACATTAGCTTAATAACACTCAGCTGCACTGTGTTTTGACCCTTCATTTCTATGGTATTCTTTCTACCTACTGACATTCCCTAGTTTTAAGTAAACAGGAAGTGCAAACCAGACTACTTGCAATCCCTATATAGAGAAAGAAAGATAGAGCATCAGCAGATTTTATGAACATTTAGATGTGCCTAGCCTGCCATGCAATCTCATAGCATGCATTTGGAGCATTTTTCAGCCACACAAGAGTGACTGTTTTGGAGGTATTCCAGAAGCTCAGCTTTGAGTCAAAGAGAGAAGTCTGCATTTACAAAGAACCATTCACAGCTGTCAGAAGTTAGCTGTCTGTGGGACTCAAAGTACAGCTGCAGTTTTTCCAGAATACTGACAACTTCTGTGGCAACCAGAGTCTGTTCACTAGTACTGGGATTTCTGAAGCTTTATCAGAAAAAAGTCTTAATGTTCTATGCCTGTAACTTCCATTTCTGTGTTTTTGTTACTCCTTTATTGTTTTGTGTTCCAATGACTTACTGAATTATTTTTCTAAAGTTAGGAAATTATAAGATAGCAAATTTTGAAATTACATGCTTATTGTCTCCAGTTTTTTTTGTGTTTTCTTTTTAAACTTCCAGAATTAACAGGAAGCAGTAAACTCCATTTTTTAGTTTTTCTGAAACATATAAAATTGGGTTTGTAGTCTTTATGAAGAAGAAACAGCAGCAATGTTTAAACGATATGAGTCATGAAAATGTATCCTTTCAATTACAATACAGTTAGAAGTATACATTACAAATACAATACAGTTAGAAGTATATCGTCCTCTTTTTACTTCTGTGAGGATGCTATCCACAACTCCATTTCTCTTATGGAGGAACTCTCAATGTTCCTCATTTTCAGTTCATATTGCATGTTCATGGAAACAAACATATTGTGATGTAATGCAGTATAAAGCTGCAACTGCAGTTCTCAGGAATACAGCAATAACCAGGGATAAAATGTTCATGTTATGTAACATTTTCTGAATTATTTTTCTAATCCCCTTCTCTGATTGTCTACTTGAAAAGTTTGCATAATTGTAGCAAGGAAATTAAAAACAATTGGGAACAGAAACCATACTTTTTTATTTCTTTCAGGAATAGTACACATTAGAATAATATAAGGCAGTATAGGATAAACACTAGCATTTTTTTGAACTGTATCAAGGATATTTCAAATATTAAAACACAGGGGGAAAACCTACAATAAGGAGAGAGAGATTCAATTGTAGATTGACACAGGTCAAGAATTAAAATCAGGATAGTTTTTATGACATGTATTTTACATCTAAAGCAGTTTCAATATTATTCAATATTATTTTCTTTTGATATTTTTCTTTTATTTTTTTTCCTTATGAGTAAATGTCATTCTTCTCAGGCTATCGTTTTATGTATAAAAATTTTAGGTGTCAGTGTAAGGGAGGTTTACGAACTTAACTAAGGAACCTTGGCCCAACTCTGGGTCTGCTTGTTTTTTGGTTTCTTTACCTGTGTGTTTCTTGGAAACAGCTGGAAGTGTTTGCCAGTTCATACAAATAGTTCAATCACTGTTAAGAAGAAGAAGGGGAGGAAAGAGGGGGATGACATTTTAAGAATGATGACTTCTCTTTGTTTTGTTATTCCTGACACTGATCTACCTTACTTGTGTGTTCCTTATCACTTCTAACTTTATTGCCTTCTGGAGGCTGACCATGTAGTGTAGACTCTGAAGGACTCCTGAGGAGCTGCAGTGAAAATCCCTCTGCAGTCAGGGCTGGGCATATCAGAGTGTCAAGCTGCTCTCCTGTGTGCAGCACAGAAACTGCCTTGTTCAGTGGGAGCTCTTCTAGATATCCAGTTTATCTGAATACATTGATTTCATCTTTAAAATCTCCCTGATTTCTGTTCTAATTTCCAGAAGAGGGAAGGAAAAAAAAAAAAAAAGAGAGAAAAAAAAAGAGAAAAAAACCCAACGATATTTATGGAAAAGACCTGTAGAGGCATGACTTTTTTTTTTAAGTTCCTTTTCTTCTGCAGTAATAAGCAGATGCCACAGGCCAGTGATTTTGGGTGTATCTGTCATATCAGTATGAATGAGTCTGTGCCTTATGACGCACAGGATTTCCTCAGGAAGAGAATCTCTTGGATTTGAATATGTTGCCATATTCTGAGTAGTGCTGTCTTACTATATTCAGCTATGCATCAGGATGCCACTCAGTGAAAATAACTTTTCCTCTGTGTTGCCATTTCTTGTTTATTTTACATATTAAGGTTTCTGTTTGTTTGGGTTTTTCTTTTACTACGACTTTTCCTTTTTGATATATTGCAAAGCCTGATCCAAATCACCATATTTTAATTATTCACCATTATCAAATCACCGTAAGCTTATACATATATACAAATGGGTGAGATGACCTCCATGATGTTTAAAGAAATATTCAAAAAACGCTGTTGAAAAAGGCTGTGAAAATCAGCATCCAAAGAGTATCAGATTATTTTTTTTATTACTTATTTCAAAAGTTATCTTAGTAAATATATTTTCTTCCTATTCCTGAAAGATGGAGAGAAAATCCGTGTTGACAGGTGTCTTCATAACTCTACCCTGTGGTGCCCAAGACAATCTTTAAACCAAATAGCACATTGTTATTGTATTGCCATCATGTTGGCACAGGTTTCTAAGCAGCCTTCAGGCATTCACTTCCCAAACCATTGGGAACTCTTTATCTCATGAAATTTGACATAACTGTTTTGGGTAGAAAAGTACTCAAATGAAGTCACCTTTCATAATCTCAGGACTTGGGAGTTGTCAAAAGACTGGGTTTCCAGGGGGGTTATGAAAGAGCAGATATTTGTCATTGTTTGGATTCTGTATTCCATTTTGGCCACTGCTTATGGAATAAAAGTGAAATGCTCAGGAAAAAAAACCCTAAATCTTGAAATGTTATTGCTGTTTCTTTGTGAAACTCAACTTTGTACTCTGTTTTCTACTGCAATAATAAACTGTCACTCAGCTACAATTAATGGCAGAAAACTTGATTATGGAAAAAAAATTAATAATGCCTGATTAGGCCAGAGAACTTGCTACAATTTGGCAGCCCTTGAGCAATATATTTATCAAGACTCAAGAGTTAAATATTATATGGATAATGCAAAAATTCAGAGTTGAACTGTTAAAATAGCAAATCTCTTTGGAATTGGTATGATCAGTAGGATGAGGGAGAGAATTGAAAGGACAAAAAGTAAGAAAAACTCTGGGGAAAAAAAAAAAAAGCTGAAGACAAACAGAACAAAGCAAAGAAAGTAATGCAGAGGCATTCATTTATCACCTCCCACTACCAGGCTGATGTCCAGCCAATTTCCAAGCAATGCCTGCCTTCAGAAAACTACCCCTGTTTCAGATCTTCCCTCCTTTCCCTTTTTTATTGCTAAACATGATGTTATATGCTCTTGAATATCCCTTTAGCCTATTTGGGTGGCTGTTATGGCTGAATCCCACTCCAGCCTCTTTCCCACGCCTCGCCAACTCCATGCAGGGGTAGGGGGGTATGAAACAGAGAAATTCTTTATGCAGTGCAGGCAAAACATAGGTGCACTATCAACACTGTTTTGATCATTAATCTGAAACGGCACCATGTGGGCTTCTGTCAAGAAAATTAACTCCATTCCAGCCAGACTCGGAACAATACATCAATTTTTTTTTAACAGCAAAGCTTATCGCTTCTTGCACTATTTTTGTAAAATAGCTGATTGTAACTACTGTCAAGGACATGAAGCCAAACTAGGTGTACTGTTCTGTGTTAATACTGTAAGACAATTGTTAGCTTTATAACCCACATTCCCATAGAACTAATTGTAGGGAAGCAGACTGGATGCTTTTATCTTAAACTCTTCTAAGAAAAATTAATATCAGGGAAAGAGGACAAATCAGCTACATTGTTCAACATCAGTTTTAAAAAAGGCTTAAATTATCCTCTTCTGAGAGCGGGGAGTCATAAATAGTTGTCACTAAAATTTGCATGAGATTTACACAAGTGCAGGCATAATAAATATGTTAGAGAATCATAATCAACAAGGACTGAAATTAGAAAATATTCATCAAAACATATACTGAGAAAATTTTATGGCAGTATATTCCTTTGGAAAGTGGAATATGATGACATCCAGTAATTTATATTCTACGCTTTAGCAAGTGTATCTCTAAACAGATGAATAAATATGTATTAATATCTATCTACCTATCTATCTATGTATCAACACAGACTTACACATCTGACCCCCAATATATCACAAAATCACAGCATAGCTGAGATTAGCAGGAACCTCTAGAGGTCATCTTGTCCAACTGCTCTGCTCAAGCAAGGATACCTAGAACAGTTCCAAGACCATATCCAGATGGTTTTTGAGTATGTCCAAGGGTGAAGGTTCCACAACCTCTGTGGGCAAACATACACGTGTCTATAGTATCTGTCTATAATTTTTTTACAAAACTGAATCAAAGCAAAAACTGAGAACTGTGGCAGTCAAACAAAAGATTGTAGTTTGTTTTTAAGGGTAAAATGCTTGGTTATCTTCATTGGATATGGTTAATATATATATATTATGAGGGGTTTTTTGTTTTGTTGTGTTTTTTTTTTCCTGCAAGAGGTTGTTCCATCAAATTTTATTGAAATAATGTTGAGAGAGAAGAAATAATATCAAATTCAGACCATTTATACTCACCTAGTGTTTCAGTGTCTTTGTGTATTGACAGTCTTGTCTTTTCAGGGCTGCATGTAATACAGTGTATTATCTGGACTAATCTTTTTTTTTTAACCAGTCATAAGGTGACTTTTGTACCCCTTTCTCTTTCTGAAGATAAATACTAAAACTGGTTTACACATTTTCCTTTATAAGAATACAAGGGCTACTATTTACTTTTTGATTAAAAACACAATTTATTAATTTTTGTAAGTTTATTTGTTATTATCTTGGAAGGCATATATGAGGACATTTACTTATCCACCTAATGATCTAATTTCCAGGTCGCCTGTAGTGATGTGACTAAACGGTAAAATCAACAAATGGGATATTTTCATTGTGAAATGTATTCTGATTTAAGGGGTAGATTGATTTTTTTTTTTTAAATCAAAGTTATTTTCAGAAATACCTCATCAGGAACAGTTTCCCTGGTTCCAGGTTTAGTTTTCATATGGCATTTGGAAACACCTGATTTATTTAGTGATGGTGTTCAAGTCATAGTACCATAGGCTCATGAAGTAGGGTAAGTCAAAAAAGGGCCTTTGGAGGTCATCTGTTCGGACTCCCCGCTCAAAACAGGGCCAGCTTCTAAATACCAGGTCTTATCAGTCTTTCTGTAAATGTTGCTCTTGACATAATTATCAACGGAGTAACTGAGAGTTTATTTTTTATCTATGAAAGAATTTCTGTTGACTTGACTTTCAATTAGCCTGGAGTAATTGATAAGAAATGCCTTTTGAATTTTGAGTTCCTTTGAAAATCAGCTTGTTCTATTTTTGAGTGATTGAAAGTTTGATATAGGTGTGGTGGGCTGAATTTGGCTAGACACCATGTGCCCATCAAAGCTGCTCTGTCAGTCTTCCCCTCAGCATGATGGGGAAAATTAAAAAAAAAAAAAAGGCTTGTGAGTCAAATTAAGGACAGGGAGAGATCCTTACCATTATGGACAAAACAGACTCGCTTGGGGAAAATTAATTGTTTACCAATCAAATCAGAGTAGTGTAATGAGAAAGAAACCCAAACCTTAAAATAACTGCCTCCATCCTTCCCTTCTTCTTGAGTTCAACATCTTTCCCCCCACTGCTGCTCAGGGAGATGGGGAATGAAGGATTGAATTCAATTCATCCTGCTTTGTCTCTGCCACTCCTTCCCCCTCGCTGTCTTCCCCTGCTCCATTGTGGGGTCCCACCCACAGCAGACAGTCCTTCACGGATGTCTCCAGCATGGGTCCTTCTAATGGGTTACAGTTCTTCAGGAACAAACTGCTCCGCCATGGGCTCCTGCAGGATTACAGGTACTGTCAGGAGCTTGCTACAGTATGTGCTTCCCACAGGGTCACATCCAGCATGGGGTCCTCCACAGGCTGCAGGTGAATCTCTGCTCCACCCTAGACCTCTATGGGCTGCCAGGGAGTCAGCGTGCCTCACCATGATCTGCAAACCTCATACAATACGTAAATGTGTACTGTGTATGGTATGCAAAGGGGCTATGGGACAAGTACATTTTTTAGGTTGTAATGCACGACTTTTTTAAGACTCAGTTCTACCTCCTCTGGAAATACCTGTACCAGAACTCTAATAAAGTCAAATAAAATAGGTCTTTATTTCCAGCAGTCCTCTCTCTGCACTTTGACAAAAATGTCATTTATTTTAGGGTTTGTTTAGACAACAGAAAATTGCCTTTCCTGTCTCATAAAGTTCCTTCAATAATTCTCCAAACTTCCCAGCTGAGCTAGGTGTGTGAATTCACTTACTGGTAATAGAGAAGAACAGACAGTTCTTAAATGTAGTTCACTTTATCCTAAAGTACATTAGATAAGGTGATAACACCCTATTTCCCAGTGAAGAGGAAACATTCCTCTTTGTGTTAACTACAAATAGAACCAAGGTGGACCATACCACAAAGCCTACCTATACAATGAAGACACCTAAATTTTAATGAAATAATTCTTATCTGAAGAATAAATTCCTCATTTTCTTATTTATTTATTTTTGTGAATATTGTTGAGATTGTGATCAAGGGTACTGCTGCCTCATAACACCTCCAGGTTCCTTGGATTTTCCATGTTGTAGCAGTTCGTATTGACCCTTCTTCCTCAGTTTTTGTGTGTTCTTGTTGACAATAGCTTCAGCTCATCACGCTTTAGCTGCATATTTTCACTTTTTAAAATATCCATCTGAAGGACAATATCAAGATATTCCAGAATCTCTGTTCCTCAAGGAGTTCCCCAAAATGGAGAAAAATTTGAATGTGCTATTTCTTCTTGTTCTGTGTAATATTTCCAATGATATTCAACATGATGTCATTTTTTTTACAATGTAAAACTTTTTCTGTTTTGACAATACAAATAAATGTTTTTCTTTGCTTGTGAACATGAAAACATTAAGAAAATTTCTTATATTTATGGTTCTACACTTTGCTTAACTATTGTATTTATTATTTTGTAAAGCATATCTGTCAGGTCTGATAATAGATATTAATTTAATAATTTATTCTCTTCTTTAAAAGAAAAAAAGAAACCTCACAGAATTATGATGTCCCTAGTTTTCCGTAATTCTGTATTTCCGAGTGACTGTTATTTGAAAAAGAGCAACTTGTAACCTAATGCAAGACCCTTCTATATGGACTTAAAGAGCACAATGAACTGTCACAAAACACCGTCAAAGAAGAAAATTCCCATAAGGTAAGACACCACAGCAGATAAGCACAGATGGAAAGCAGGAAAGCATTAATTCCAAGACCTAAATGGAGGTGAAGTTTTGGACTTAGGACACTGGACAGATTTGCACTGTGAAGACTGTGGGAAAGCGCAGGTGGCAACAACAGGAAGCCAGTCCTGGCAAAGCAGTTCTGGGTAACCTAACTGGACAAAGATTCCCGTCTGCAAACTCTGAACACACCAGACAAAACTCCCACTGTGGCAAGCTGTGAGAAAGGAAGCAAGTCATTATACCCATTGCCAGCCCAAGTTGTGGGAACAGCATCTACTCCCATGAATATCCAGGGTTTGGACTGTGTAATGGTACCTCAGGAGCATGACTTTGGGACCCTCACCACTGAGAAGACCAACACGAAGAAGTACTAGCGGGATACCAGAGGGACCCACACGCAGGGGATATATTTACTTAATCTCTCATTCTTTTTCTCCCCTTCCACATCTTCTTGCTCTCTTCCTATTTCTTTCTCTCTCTCTACCTCACACTGTCTGTTGAAAAAAAAATCTGTACTATTGATTTTGGTGGGTGGTCTCATTTGTACCTTAATTCAGCAGAGGCATCTTTAAATAATTGGATCCTAACACCTTCTAAAATAGCTTAATTTTATGTCTTTTGGCCTACTGACTTAAAAAATTATTAATTATTTTCATTTGTGAGAGAAAGAAACGCGATCTCAGACTTAATGATGGAATCCCATTCTTTGAGGGGCTCCAGGTTGTAAAGTGAACCAGTACACCGAATAACCTATTCAGACTAACACAATACAAACTAACAGTATGCTTAGCAACTTGTAATAAATAACATAATAGAAATAGCAAAAGTCAAACAAAGAAGAGTTTTTATTCCATTCCTCAGCTTTAGCAGTACTTTACTCGGTTCTGTTGCTTTGAATGTGTTTTGTGTAGGAAGGTAAAACGCCTACTCTATCAGCATTTGTATTTATATTTAAAGCATGTCCTCAGATTTTATATATATACATAGATATATATATATATATAATGTGTTGTGTATGGTTTGCCAATATTATTTGCCTTGATGTGTCTTATCTTGACATGATGTTGCATGGTTTATTACAGAAATACCATAAAATATCTAGACTGTCCTTTCATTTAATTCTGAAATCCTTATATAACATCATTCTAATGTACCTTCCTAAACATTTGGTGTGGTGGTAGTGGTTTTATTATTCTTAGCTGCCTTATCAAGGAACCTCCTACAACAATTTAAGCATTTTAGACATCTACTGAATGGAACTCATGATCGTGCCAATACTTTGAAGGACTGTTTAAATAAATATAAACAAAGCCCTGACACTCTTAAAAGGCATATCTGTGTGTGAGGTATTGTAGGAATATTTACTCTCATTTGTATTAATATATAATTTCAATCAGAGAATTGGCATAAGTATAGTAGCAGAAGTACTTTGAACAGAAATTTCTCTGTCCATCATCAAATACGTCATCCAAGCAAATTAGCTCAACCATAAAGTTATTCTGCTAAAAGTATGTGAATTATCTGAGCCCAAATTTTTACGGACAGAAGAAAATTTCTAAAGACAGTTGCCAAAATATCTTCAGTGTTGGAAAGTTGTAGTGGGTTAACCCCAATAGACAACTAAGACTACTTAACCTCTGCCCCACAGGGGGATGCAGAGAGAACTGGAAGGGTAAAAATGGTAGTTATATTAGTTTAACATGGACTATTTTTTTGTTGGTATTTGGCAATAGGGACTGAGCTTGAAGTGTATACTGTGAGCAAAATTTCTTCACCATTGAGGTCTTTGACATGGAGAATAAGGTAGTTGAAGATGTAATGTGTTTTAAATAATGACGATAATGGTACAAAAAAGAACAACAGCTATGGATAGGAAAAATATATTATGTACCATAAGTGAAACCCAGCTGGTTTTTGAGAACAAGCAAACAAGCAAACAAAAAAAAAAAAAAAACCCTGATACTAAAACCCAAACCAAACAGCAAAGTTGATACAGCAGTTGTGGTCTAGAAGTAAACATCTCAATGAATTAAAAAAAATACTTTTTTGAAAGTACTATATAATAAAGAAGAAGAAATCAATAAATTTGTGTAGTGCCAGTGATAAAATATTTTCATTGATGCCTTAGGGTTTTCATGAATTTGTAGATTTTTATACTTCTAGGTAGTTTCTTGCATTTAGAGTGGCAAACAACCTCTAACCCTGCGCTAGCTGTCTTGAAAGTCAGATAGAAGCTGGACCACCATGCCTGGGAAACATGTACCAGAGCTAAGACAATTAAATACCATGTTAGTCAAAACAAGAAAGCAAAGCCCAGCAACCCTGGAGAAGCTCCAATAAGGAAAAGTGGCGTGCAGACGATGGTAAAGGATGACGTAAGAGGTCTTAAGACCTCCAACTCAATTCTAGGAGAGGCATGCCATGGGGCGGAACCAGGGAAATTCTGGGTATGGACATTTCTTAGATTGGATGCAACCTTTAGATGTGATAATTAAGTAGTGTTATAAAATTAGTATGCTGCCACATAGATGGGGCTTTCCCAGGTCCTACACTTTGTTGATGTTTCTCACACACACACACACACAATCTCTCTCTCTGCTGCCCAACCTGGTGTGGTGCCCTGTGTTCCCCCTGCCAAAAGAGGGTCGGGGGAGCTCAGAAGAGCACTGCTTGCAAAGGGGATTTTCCCTCTTTTGCTCTCCCGAGGTGGGGGGAGAAGATGTTTCCCCTTCCTTGTTCCCCTGGACCAGACTTCAAGAACCTCAAGTACTGCTTGAAGGAAGACAAGACCGGTAATGGGAACTAGGTATCAGCATGAGCTGCTGGGGGTAGCTGAGCTGCAGGGGAGCAGCTGCAAAAGGGAGTTTTTCCCTTGTTTATAGTGGGTTGGGAGGTGAGCTGACTTAGGCCCAGATGTTGCAAGAGTCAGTTTCCCAGCCTGTGGGTGAAAGGGTTTTGTTTCACCTGGGAGGTCCAGGTTGTTGTCCCTTATTTGCTTCAGCAAGACATGGCAGAGTGGCTCAGGGGTTGGCTGGATACAGCCAGGAATGAAATGAAGGGAATGCCTTTCAGATTAATTTACTCTGCATGTTTGAAGCAGTGGTGCTTGGAAAAAGAACTCACATGGTATTCTTGGGGCCGTTGAGTTCAACCTAGCACCAGTCTTTTCTATCTCTTACTTGTCAACTTGTTACTTGTTTGTGTTGTCTTCTTTTTTACTTTTTTATATTCTTATACTTCTTTATATTCTGTACCCCAAAACCTTATAAGTAAAAGAACTCTTCTCTACTTTACCCACGTACTGTTGTCTTAGAAAGTTTTCCCCCCTCCTTAAGGCAACATCATATAACCTTATTTTGAAGATAACTGCAAAAATTTAAGAACAGAGTGCATAAGAATACTATTAAAAAGATTGCTGTTGTAAAAAAAATAAATAATTCTGAGAATAAGGAAAATCAAATCCCTGAGACAGAAATTTAAACATTTTAGAATTCTAATTGATTTTTGTAGATCAGTAGTGTCAAGATTCTTGATTAATGGCAAACTCTAAAAATTCTAGGATCATAGAAAAAAATTATCTTTGTCAAGTAATATAACAGTCCCACATTATTGCTAAAGCAAACACTGGCAGTCACCATTATATCCTTCTGTATTATCACCACCTAGCTAAAGTACTCCTTTCAGGATCTGCATCTGAGACTTTTTTTGATGGAGCCTGCTGCCTGGTACATTGAGATAGTGCCATTCCAAGAGATACAGCTGATAAAGGCTAAAACCAGGAGGGAATGATTTCCTATCCCCAGCCATCGAGTTGACCAACTGTTTAGCTAGAAAGTGGTTTAGCTGAGAAAAAGTAAGTCAGATTTATCGGTAGTTTTGTGCTATATTAGGACAAGAGAGTCTCAGATTCTTGTCTGTGCACATGTTGTTTGGGNCCCTGGACCAGACTTCAAGAACCTCAAGTACTGCTTGAAGGAAGACAAGACCGGTAATGGGAACTAGGTATCAGCATGAGCTGCTGGGGGTAGCTGAGCTGCAGGGGAGCAGCTGCAAAAGGGAGTTTTTCCCTTGTTTATAGTGGGTTGGGAGGTGAGCTGACTTAGGCCCAGATGTTGCAAGAGTCAGTTTCCCAGCCTGTGGGTGAAAGGGTTTTGTTTCACCTGGGAGGTCCAGGTTGTTGTCCCTTATTTGCTTCAGCAAGACATGGCAGAGTGGCTCAGGGGTTGGCTGGATACAGCCAGGAATGAAATGAAGGGAATGCCTTTCAGATTAATTTACTCTGCATGTTTGAAGCAGTGGTGCTTGGAAAAAGAAGTCACATGGTATTCTTGGGGCCGTTGAGTTCAACCTAGCACCAGTCTTTTCTATCTCTTACTTGTCAACTTGTTACTTGTTTGTGTTGTCTTCTTTTTTACTTTTTTATATTCTTATACTTCTTTATATTCTGTACCCCAAAACCTTATAAGTAAAAGAACTCTTCTCTACTTTACCCACGTACTGTTGTCTTAGAAAGTTTTCCCCCCTCCTTAAGGCAACATCATATAACCTTATTTTGAAGATAACTGCAAAAATTTAAGAACAGAGTGCATAAGAATACTATTAAAAAGATTGCTGTTGTAAAAAAAATAAATAATTCTGAGAATAAGGAAAATCAAATCCCTGAGACAGAAATTTAAACATTTTAGAATTCTAATTGATTTTTGTAGATCAGTAGTGTCAAGATTCTTGATTAATGGCAAACTCTAAAAATTCTAGGATCATAGAAAAAAATTATCTTTGTCAAGTAATATAACAGTCCCACATTATTGCTAAAGCAAACACTGGCAGTCACCATTATATCCTTCTGTATTATCACCACCTAGCTAAAGTACTCCTTTCAGGATCTGCATCTGAGACTTTTTTTGATGGAGCCTGCTGCCTGGTACATTGAGATAGTGCCATTCCAAGAGATACAGCTGATAAAGGCTAAAACCAGGAGGGAATGATTTCCTATCCCCAGCCATCGAGTTGACCAACTGTTTAGCTAGAAAGTGGTTTAGCTGAGAAAAAGTAAGTCAGATTTATCGGTAGTTTTGTGCTATATTAGGACAAGAGAGTCTCAGATTCTTGTCTGTGCACATGTTGTTTGGGTCTTTCATTGAAGTCACAGAAAAACTATGTGAAGAACATTTTATGCAGTGACCAGAACTCTATGCTTTACCTTTGACAGGGCTAAAGCGAAGTGTTAACTAGTCTGATTTTAACCTGAATGTTCAAAGATTTTTTTTTAATCCTAATATGAAAACCAATTTAAATAAACAGATATACACATATAAAAATAAATCAATACAGTCTAGACAAAATTCTGATAACATTGTTCAGTCTGTATATACAGTACTCTAAAGTACTCTATTGGAAATATACTTTTTTTTTTATTCTAGTGTCAATAATGCTCCTTGCTAAACAAAAATTTTGATTACGAATTAAATATAGGTTGAGTCTGAAAAAATATAATTGAAAAAATATTACAACTTTTCTAGATTGGTTTAAGAATAATTGGGAGATTCTTTTATGAATCTGTACTTTAGGTAATTAAAGATGATTTTCAGGGAAAATCAGGACCAACTGCTCCAGCAAATATGCTTATTTGTGAACCACCCATCCTGCTTTCATAGTGATAGAGTTCTAAAATTTTGATCCAGTGTCACTAGTGCTTCTTGTACATGGAAGTATATGTTGGTAAATTGAAATCTCACAGATATGAGACTGTTTTTAAGCAACTGTTTTAAACTATCTAACCTCTATACCCACTATACTTTTTTATGGGTACAGTAATGCCTATTGCTTTCTTTATAAATTAAAGATTTTCAAGTTATGTATTAACCAGTGATTCTTATCTCCATCTGTGCTGCCTGAAGAAATTTAATTTTCCTTGAAGTAAGCTCTGGGACTTCACAGTAATACCTAATTTCCCTGCATTTTTTTGTTTGCCTTTTTTTTTTTTTTTTCCTCAGTGAGAAGACTAAAATTATGCATGCAGTACCTTAAAAATTATTTTTCATTTCAATAGTTTAAATACCACATATGATCAGGATTATACATTATTGCATCTTTTTTCTTCACAGTTATCTTATTTAGCAACTATATTTGAAAAATAAGTCAATATGACAATTATACCATTAATTTCTTGATCATGACTAAGAATCAAATTGGAAAAAAATAATACAATGTGGGCAGCTTTTGATATATTATTTTTTAAGACATTAATTTTGTATTCTGT
The DNA here is from genome assembly GCA_013396655.1 of Campylorhamphus procurvoides. NCBI lineage: Eukaryota > Metazoa > Chordata > Aves > Passeriformes > Dendrocolaptidae > Campylorhamphus > Campylorhamphus procurvoides. The sequence continues at coordinate 304,086 of WBMV01005713.1, forward strand.
AACTCAAATAGCAAATGTTTATATGTTTAGGGTTTTGCATGATTCACATTAATTTTATTGACATGTAGGACTTTGTTGGGAAGATGTGAACTGGTTTATGTTATATACATTTGCAGGATTAGTAACTTTTTATACTATACAGAAGAGCAGTCTGAAAGAAGTCATTAGATTTAATTCTTTATTTCTGTAGAGATGCTGACATTTAGGTGAATTAAATTACACCATCCCAATCAAAGTAGCAGGATGGGTTTTTTACCACAAAAACTCCAGTGGTGGGGGGCTATAGGCATGGCTTCTGTGAGAAACTGCCAGAAGCTTGCCATGTGTCCAATAAAGTCAATAACAGCAGGCACCAAGATGGACCTGTTGTTGGCCAAGACCATCCACAACAGTGGTAGTGCCTCTGGGTTAATATATTTAAGAAGGAAAAATAAAGTTACTGTGCAAAAGCAATTGTGGACAGAGAAGAAAAGGGAGAGAACGTGTGAGGGAAAGAACTCTGCAAACACCAACATCAATGAAGAAGGAGAGGAAGGAGGTGCTTCAGGGGCCAGAGCAGAGATTCCCCTGCATATTCAACATGGTGAGGTAGACTGTCCCCCCGTGCAGCACATGCAGGTCCATGGAGGAGCTGAGATCCACCTACAGCCTGTGGAGGACTCCATGCCAGAGCAGCTGGATGCCCGAAGCAGGCTGTGACCCTGTGGAAAGCCCGTGCTGGAGCAGGTTTCCCAGCAGAACTTGTGACCCCATAGGGGACCCATGTTGGAGCAGTTTGTGAAGAACTGTAGCCTGTGAGAAGAACTTACATTGGAGAAATTCACGGAGAACTGTCTCCTGCAGGAAGAGTCTCATGCTGGAACAGAGATAGGAGTCCTTCCCCTGAAGAGGAAGGAGCAGCAGAAGCAACAGGTGATGAACTGACTGCAACCCCTATTCCCTGTTCCCCTGTGCTGCTCAGGGGAAGAGGAACTGGTAATAAAGTTAAGCCTAAGAAACAGGGAGGGGTGGGAGGGAGGTGTTTGCAGATTTGGGGTTTCTTCTCATTAGCCTACTCTGATTTTATTGGCAATAAATTAAACTCATTTCCCCAAGTTGAGTCTGTTTTGCCTGTGATGGTAATTGATGTGTGACCTGTTCCTGTTCTTATCTCAATCTACAAACCTTTGGTTATATTTTCTTCTCCCTGTCCACCTCAAGAAGGAAGTGACAGGGGAATTTTGGTGGGCACCTGGCATCCAGCCAGGGTCAAACACCACACTTCTCCATTTGTCTTCTTGGATAGTCCTTCCTGTAGTGAAATTGCCAAGATGTAGGATAGAATAAGTTATTATTTATGACATGAACTTGTGAATTTTTTTCCCATTTTAGGAAAGTGACTTACAGAATGTATAGGTCCTATTTAAATCCAATCTTTCAGAAAAATTAAAGAATTTACCATGTAGACATTTAATCTGTAGAAACAGATCAAATTAATGGAATAGCCTGAAATTACTTCTGAACAACTCATTGAGGATAATTAAAATTTGTGATCTGCTGCATACGCTAGGTAGTGCAGGCTATGTTACTTGATTTCTTAGCTCAGCTAACAGGTTGGCAACAGCTGTATTGTGGTCTCAAATTCCTGTTTATTTGGTTTGTATGCAGTTCTGCAAACTTTTTCCTATTAGTCTTTACCCAGCATCATCATTTACAGTCCTTTTTTTGTGCTCTATTATTCCTAGGGAAGTTCCTTTGCTGAAATATTCAAAACAAGTGAAATAAAAACGTTGCAAACATGGTTAGAATTAATTAATTTATTTTTTAAATGTACAATTTCACTCTTTCTGATTGCTCTTCTTTTTACTGGATGTATTTTATTTTATATGGTTGCATATAAATATGAAGCCATTCAGCTGTCTTTAGGCAACATAATAGACCTCAGAAATAAAATAAAATCTCAGTGTAATTATAAATAAGTATTCTCAAAAATCCTTTTGATTTAATAGAGCCTATCAGACATTTTCACATGCCAGATAAGATGCCAGCTAATTTCTCTATTTTTAATCACATCCTACATTTTGGCCTGATGCCTAATCTGAGCTCTTTATGCTCTCTTTTCAGAATTAGCACATGCCAAACACTGATTGCTTCCTAGTCACTTGTGTCTACCTTTTACTTCCTCCCAGATTTCAGAAACGGGTCTGTATTTCAATGTCATCTGCAAAACCAAGACACATCCATGTCTTTAAGCTTACTGGTTTTGTAGTGTTTACATTAAAATTAAATATATCTGTTATTAGCATTGTGTATAATTTAGAAATTCTAGAATGAAGAACTCTGTATGAGATTGATGGGGGAGAAAGGGAGAAGGAAGAAGAGAAGTTTTAGCCTTCACATTAGTCCTCACACCCAGCTTTCCTACTGCAGCACTGATACTACCCATGCTCTCAGAGCAACAACTCTGCTGCCAGCTCCTGCCCTTATTTTATGAGTGCAGTTTAATTAATTAAATATTTGAAAGGCTCTGGGTTTTCTGAGACAACTACATGAAACCTGCATATTTTAAATCTGATTTGTAGGACACTTGCCTTTCTGGACAGGAAGGACTATTCCTGAAGTTCAGATGCCTGAAAGGCAAAATTAAATACAGTTTGTGTAAAAGATGCTTCATGTGTCTGAAAGTCAGGGACAAGAAAGAATTGGAGAGGAAATTCATCTAACTAGTTAAACAAACAAACAAACAAACAAATAAATAAATAAATAGATCCTCAATTGTTGTCCTGCTACCTTTTCAAAGCTTTCACAGAAAAGGGAAGGCAGACTGATGGGTGAAGTGTTATAAAGTAAAGGAGTCTCAGCTGTCTTGCCGCTCCCTATTCACTTAACAGATGCTTCTTCCTTGAAGTATAAACAACCTTGTTTTAGTAATGAAATAGAGAATTAAATATATGGCCCCAAGCAAATTACTGTTCCGTTGTACTAGCTAATGAAAGTGCATGAACATAATTTTTGCCATTAAGCCATTTTGCAGTTTGGGTGGAAGTCAGTCATTTAAAATTAGATTTGCAGCATTCAGTAGTGAGAGTATCCACCAGAGTTGCGAGACAATACTTATTGGTCTATAAATTATACCTCTCCTTTCCATTGAAGAATGCTGCAATAGTGGTTTGAGGAAAGAAAATTTCCGTGTAAAGTCCCTTTACAAATCTCTCATTAGTCAGACTATTGGGCTGCCCTTATGGAAGAACTCAGAGGGTCTTTTCTTCCATTACGCAAATCTCAGAGGATTTTTACAGAAACTAATCTGCATGAAGACTTTGGTTCCAAGTTGGCTTTAAACAGTTTTTTCTCAATCTTTTGACTACACTGCATCTGTGTTAGCAGCAGCTGCCTAGCCAGACCTTATCAGAGAATTTTAAATTATATTTTCTGTAGAATTCTGATAGTACCTGTCTATAAAAAAAAAAAATCCTAAATAAATGTTGTATCACCACAGTGCCTATAGAGAGTAGTGCAAGAACAAGCACAAAGACTGGAGCCCAAGAAAGAGCAGAGCAGACTGTAGTATAAGGAACAAATCAATAGATATATCATAAGACATACATTATAAAATATTGTAACTTGTTACATTATTTAAAATCAACAGTATAAAACTTCAGCTTCAAGCAATCCTAGAAGAAAAGATTAAAAGGGAGAGAATAAGAGAATTTTGGTGCAAAACCTGGAATAATATTATCTATTATGAATTAGGCTTTGGATATTCCTTTCAGTACATACTGTAATTATAATTTAGTGATGTGGCAAGTTTGTAAACATTATCTCATGATTGCAAATATAATTTTGTAATGTGATTTAGTTTATTGCAAATATAATTTAGTAATTTAGATATGTTCAGTAATTTATCCAGCATAAAATGTGCAATGATACTGGATTATAATGTCAGGAATTGAAAGAAACAGGAAAGAAGAATGTGCTGTTGACTATTGAATCCCAAATATTCAGCTGTGAAAAAGTGGAGATTGGAAAAGCAGCATACCTATTGGACCACTTGAATCTTCAGAAATTGTTGAAAAATAATTAAAAAAAGAATAAAAAGGCATTTGAACCCAGCTATATATGAATTTACAGTTGTATTTAAAATGCTTGTTGCATAGTGTTCTTGTTCATTTATTATACAATCCAGGTCCACAAAGTACACAGCCATACTAGAATTTAGCAAAGTTATAAGAAAACAATAGATTTTAAATTATGTTCTCAGCAATGAAATCAACCAATCAAACAAACAAACAAGGGACAAGAGTTATTCTTAGAAAGAGCAAAGATCTAAAGTTTGGAAGGGATTCATATATCCTAAAAGGGATATAATGTTCTATCAGGCTTCCATTAAGAAAGATTAATTCAATGACATTACTCTGTGAAAGGGACAGGTTAAGTAAAATTTAATAAAAATATTATTGTTCTTTCTTCTGTTCACCTACTGAACTTAACAAAGGCAATAGTATCTAATTTACAAAGTTCAGTCAAACTCACCTTTGCTATTGGATGGTATTTTTAAGTCCCTTTCCATGACTCCTGTGCCTTTACAAATGTCACTGATTCCCCAGGGTTGTAGAGTGGTTCAGATCACACACTACATTCTATTGAAATCCTTCCTGCGTAGGAAAAAACTTCTTGAACAGCCAAAATTCACAATTTCACTTTCATAGCAACTAAACATTCAGTAATGTCAGTTTAAGGTGGGGCTACATCTTGCAATACAAGTCGCTCAGAGTTGTGTGACAGATCATGGCTCAGTGAATGCAAAACCAGTGGGGGTCCATTGTGCTCTTTTCAAACAAGAGACTCATACAAGTACAGATGTGCCTAAGCTGACCCTCCACTTGGCATCTGCAAGCATATTATAGCTGTCAGCTAATTGCATGGGGCACCTAATGAGAGTTCAGGTAGGCATACTTTTACTACTGTAAAAGCACTAAGCTATTCTACATTTTCGGTCAGTCTTACAACCCTGTAAGAATGAGATTGCTTGCATCTGACTTTGGGTTTTAGAAGGAACTCAGAAATACATGATGCATTTTTACTTAGTAGAAAAAAAAAAGTGTGCTTTTCCACTGAGAGGTTTCTAAGATTGCTCAGGAAATAAAGTGACAGGATTTTTTTCTTTCCATTGATTATAAAAGTAAAGACTTGTGTCGCTGCTGTATTTTCAGAAAGTAGAAGAATTAAAGTGAAAGTAACTGAATCCACCATCTGTTGGTAATTCTGTTTGGAATAACATTTCAGTCTCAAAGGAAAAATACCTTATCTTCTAATTAAAAATATTATCAGGAGAAGAATGTGGTACATTTACACAACTGTCTTTTAGAGAACCAACAATACTTTAAATACTAGGCTCTTAATGACCTGTAACATTAGAAATGCAGGGACTTTCCCCTTTAAACCTGCAGACCATTTAAGCCTATTTTAATCTTAAACAAAGCCCGCAAGCCTTAGCTTGTAGGTTTTGACTCCTGTGTATATAATAGACAGAAATATGTTATATATTTATATAGTATATTGTGCGTCAGCACTGTTTATGCACTCTTCCTCTCTAGATAGAATGTAACTGGCAATGGCAAGGTAGAAACCTTAACACATTTGACAGCACTTCCCTCCTATATGCTCATATTCACACTTAAAAACAGGGCTGGGAATAGCTTTGAGAGTACATTGTAAATACCCTGCAATTTTAAGACAGAGCTGGCTGCTAATAGCTAGAGTTCTGTCTTCATCTGTGTTCTCTTGACCTGCTCGTTCTTCCTGTGAAGAAGGAAAGAAATGAGAAAAAAAGTGGATGCAGACTGGGTGCATAGTCCATGGCAGTCCATTTGAGATTTAGAACTATTGTTGCTGTGCAGAGGACTTGTTAGGAACCTTTTTGAAGAGAGTGTATTTAAATGGTTGCCTTGGAGGGAATTTCTGAGGCAGAATCATCTTCCAGTTTCTCTAGGATTCTCCTGAGTACCTGATGACCTATAGAATGGAACAGAAGTTTATTAAGGTAATAGATACATGAAGACCTTATTGAAATTCTTCTCCAGAGACAGACTTTCTATGTAAAGTTTATGATCCAGCTGTCACACAAAAAACACCTCTCTAGACCATTACTCCAAACACAGTTCATCCTCTATAGTTGTTTCTGTGAAAACTGCCACTTACAGAGCAGGCTTGCCTGCTCAGTGAGATCATGATTTCTGTTAAGAAGTGTTTGCCCATTGTTGTACAGGTGACATGAGGTCTGCATGGGGATGATGCCTAAAGAAAACTATCCTTTAGGAGAATTTAAGAACCACTCCAGAGTGATATGACACAGTTCATTTTCCTTGTTCAAAAAGTAGGAAATGAAAGAAATGTAAAAGCAGTACGACCACAAAACAGTTAAAGAACTGGGCATCACCTAATGGCAAAACCTGTCCTCTCAAGATTTGAGGACACCTATTTTTGTAACAGATAGTAATTGTGTTGGAAGAATGAATTTCTGCCAGGTCTGAAGATGAATTGAAGAGTTTTAGAAAGGACTAGAGGCCAGTAGCAATGTACACATGAACAATTACAACTGATAACATTTCAGAGGGAGGAATGGGCTATCATGAGTCATGAAATCACACAATCACAGAGTGGTTGAGGTTGGAAGGAAGCTCTGGAGATGATCTGGTCCAACCCTGCAAAGCAGGGCCACCAGGCCAGTTGGCCAGGACCAAGTCTACACAGCTTTTGGATACCTCCAAGAATGGAAACTCCTCAACTTCTCTGAGCAACCTGCAGAAAGTGTTTCCCAGTGTTCAGAGAGGACCTCTTCTGTTTCAGTTTGTTCCCATTACCACTGGTCCTGTCACTAGGCATGAGAGACTGGCTGCATCTTTGGGATCAGTATCGTTTAATATCTTCATCAGCAAGATAGACACTGAGATCTATGCATCTTTAGCAAGTTTGCAGATGAAACCAAGCTGAGTGATGTTGTTGACACAGCTGAGGAAAGAAATGCCATGCAGAGAGACCTGGATAAGCTTGAGAAATGGGTCTATGTGAACCTCATGAGGTTCAACAGAGGCAAGTGCAAGGTCCTGCACCTGGGTTGGGGCAACCCCTGGTATCAGTAGAATCTGGGGGATGAAGGGGTTGAGAGCAGTCCTGAGGAGAAAGACTTGAGGGTATTTGTGGATGAAAAGCTGGATGTGAGCCAGCAATGTGCTCTTTCATCTCATTGAAAAAGTCAAGCGCATTCTGGGCTGCATCAAAAGGAGCATGTGAAGGGAGGTGATTCTTCCCCCCTACTCCTCTCTTGTGACATCCCACCTGGAGTACTGCATTCAGCTCTGGAACCCTCAGTACAAGGAAGACAGGGACCTATTGGAGCAGGTCCAGAGGAGGGACACAAAAATGATTAGAGATGGAAAATGTCTGCTGTGAAGAAAGACTGAATTGGGGTTGTTCTCAACTGGATCCTGGATAAGAGAAGGCTCTGGGAAGACCTTACCGTGGCCTTTCAATACTTAAAGGGAGCTTATGAGAAAGATGGGGACAGACTTTTTAATGGGACTTGTAGTGATAAGACAAAGGATAATGATTTTAAACTAGCAGCAGGTAAGATTTAGAGTAGGCATGGGGATGAATTTCTTTCCAGTGTGTGTGGTGAGACACTAGAACAGTTTGCCCAGAGAGATGGAGCATGCCGCCATTCCTGGAAACATTGAAGGGTCAGATTGGACAGGACTATGAGCAACCTGATCTAGTTGAAGATGTCCCTGCTCATTACAGGGCGAGTTGGACTAGATGACCTGTAAAATCCCTTATAACCAAAACCATTCTGTGAGTCCATAATCTTTGCACCCTCCCTTGACCCCCTTGAGCATTTTCTTCTCTAGTCTGAAGAGTTTTAGCTCCTTCAGACTTTCTTCTTTAGAGAAATATTCTATTCATCATCTCTGTGGCCCTTTGCTGTACGCTTTCCAGTGTCTGTGTCTCTCTTGTACTGACGAGCTCAGGCCTGGACACAGTACTCCAGGTGTGATCTCAGCAATAGCTGTCTGCTTAATAGACTCAAGATAACTTCACTCAGGAAACAGGTTTGTGTTATAACAGAATTTTAAGGCTAGAAAAGCATCAAAAAGAAAAAAAAACAAAACAACGGAAAATGAAAATAAGACTTGGGTTGTTACAATTCTTCTGGTGACACATAGGATATCTGGAAAAGTGGTTTCCAGTAGGTGCAGTGCCTCTGGTGTTAAACATTTGAAAGGGTAGTACCTGCTGAGAAAAATATTATTTATTAATGGGCAAAGAGAAAACTGAAACACAAAGCAATCAATTGGGCATGGGAACTCAAAAGTGTGAAAGAATTCACAGGGAAACCAGCCTAAGCAGCTGCATGCTCCTCAGCTGTTAAAGGTTGAGTACCACTTCCCTAAATGAAACTCAAGAATTATCTCCTTTAAATGGCCTCACTTGTCATCAGTTTCAGTTAGTACAAAAAGTCTGTAACCTCATCAAAACGTGATACTGTTATTAATGGACAAATACAGTACTCCAGATGATTGATTTTTCAAATATCCTCTACTCTTCCCAAAGGCAGACCAGTAATATGACATTCAGAGATACAGACCAGCTGATTAGTTTATAGGCCTATTAGTTAGAAGTGAGATTAAATTATTATTTTCAAAGTATTGCACTTGCTACTAAATGGTAGGTCTAATAAAATACCTTGAGTTCTTGAATACTGCACTGATTCGCAGATTCTGCCTGAAAATCCAAGAGAAAGGAGAGTAAAACATGAAAAATATTTCTTCTCTTTCTCTTCTACATTTTAAAGCATTAACTCATCACACATACAGATATTCATCAAAAAATGGATTTTACATATCACTAATTATGTTTTCAGTGTCTCTGACTACTGCTATAGATACTTTGATAAGTGGTAGCTATTGATTTCTAATATATAACTCTACATGTTATGCTCTGCATTTAAGTCATTTTACAAAGAACTGTAATGAAAAAAACAAGCATATTATTAATCAAAAATCAGAATTTCTCACTTAGTCAAATTCTCATTACGATCAGCAGGAGTTTTGCCTCCCACCCCCAAATTTTTAGGGCATGTGATGTTATTTCTCTTTTCTTGCCAAACAGTGCATGTGCAACAATATTCCCATTAAATTCAGAAAACATTTTAGTTCTATTTAAAAAAAAAAAAGAATCTGAACAAAAAATTCAGGCAGGATGTGCTCTGTGCAGGATTCAGTCTGGAGCAGCTGAGCTACATGATGCAAAGCTGTCATTTCCTACACTTCTACTATTCACATTTCAAGTGATCTGTGAAGCATTGTCAGTATGCTGAAGCAACTGTTCTAAGCAAACGACATTGATTCAGCTTCAAGGATGACATGAACACATCCAGATGGCATGCATGCTTTACATTATAAACATCAGACAAATTATAACTTAAATATTCAGGAAGGTGGTCACAGTATCTATTATATCAGTAAATAGGAAAAATAGATTGGTAATAGGTTTCTAAAATAGCAATATACCCTGTTTGTCTGAGAGACAGGAATGTGTACCACAGGCAATAATTAAGATTTGAAATCTGGTCAAGTTCAGCTGAAATAATTACTGCCCCTTTTTGAATCTAATATTATTGAAATTAAATAAGAATGCATTGGGAGAGGGTTTTGGCAGCTGTCATACACATCTCCTGAAGAAAGATCCTGTGTGCTGAATGAACAATAAAGTAATGTAAGTAATTTAGAAGGAAATTCTCTTAGGAGGAATTTTCTTATCATCTACAATTCATATTAGTAAAAGGGGTGTATTATCTTACATTACCAACCCATCCAGTAATTACATTCAAAGGACACTGAAGACTTGTTGTTCTGTGCAAAAGACAAAACTTGTAAGTTCACTTGCAAAACCTGACATTTTGGAGAAGGCAGGGGAAACAACCTAAAAAAAAAAAAGCTCATCAAGAAACCGATGCTTAAGAATAATCTCTTGTAGTAGAAAAATAACACTTAATGGTAGCAACTGAGAAAAAATTAGGCATAACCCACAAATACTGAGGTGTGAGAACTACAAAAATGTAGAAAAAGCTAATTGATATATGTTTCAATGTATATTGAATATCAACATACCACTGAAAGAAAAATAGTGATAGTTTAATGTTAAGTTTTGTTTATCACATAATCCAGTCAAAGACAGTATAACCCATGCATTTTTAGCTGAACATCTTTTTAAGGCAAGATTATTTAGACTTAAATGGAACACTTACAAATATTCTTCTGCAAATTCTATTTTATGTAATTGTCATTAAAATGATGAAGAGCATTTTGTTTCCAAAGACTACTCAGTAATTAAAGATTAGTTTAAATGCAGAAATAATGATATATTACAGTTGACAGACAGAAGAGCTTTTATAGTTCAATTTTCCATCAATCTTGTAAAATGGAACAATTTCCTACTTTTGACAAACATTTGACTAAGGAGATTACTGTAACTACTTTTAAGTGCATAGTTGATGTTCAAATAAATTATTTATTTCCTCAAACATTCAATGCATGTTAAAGCAATATTTGTTATGCAGAGCATTAGGAAGACGGTTTAAGAAATTTTACTCATTTTGGATAAGCAGATTAACAGAAGAAAACTTGAGACCTTTTGTGTCTATATGGAGCATAATCCAAAGAACCTTCTGTCAAAAGAGTTCTTCCTGGTTCAGTATATCAAAAATACTATGATGAGAAACACTTGAGAGCAGAAAGATAGAATCAGAGAATTGTTAAGGCTGGAAAAAACATTCAGATGGGTTCAAGTCCAGCCATTAGTCTCCCACTGCCATGTTCACCACTAAACTGTGTCTCCAAGTGACAACAGAACTAGGTAGTAGTATTCCAAAACTGAAACCCTCCCTTTTCTCTTCCACCTGCAGTCCTCCCCTAACCCACTCCACATAGACAAAATAGGCTAGATTTGGATAGCAAACTTTGGAGCTGTTCATTCATTAATCACTGATTATGATCAGTCACTTCAAGTTGAAAAAAATCTAAATGACAGACAAGACATGGGAACATGTTGCAGTGATGATCTTGTTTCCTTTTACAAGACAGGGAGTGAATCCATCATTAGCAGAGCGGCAGCAGTACAAATCTGCCTTGGCTGCAGCCTAATTTTAGGCAACTAAACCAGATCTTGAATAACTGTTCTTTGAATTTAGTCGTCTTCTTCTCAATATCCATCAAAATATTTTGTCAAATCTGGCCAAAGAACAGATCACAAAAGTGTTCGGACATCAAGGACAAATAGGGCATTCCTTGGTTTTCTTTCTTGGAGTAATATTAGCTGATAAAAATGAGTTGTTTATACAAATTTATATTTTTTTTCCCATTTTCTTAGTAACACCACCAGAGTTTTTTCTACTGCAGGGATTGAAAACTGCATTATAGTAAGTGTTCAAATCAAACTTTTACCAGGAGAAACAGATTTTTGTACCTGTGGCTATAATCCGTGGATTTGCTTATCATAAAACTGTAATTAAGGATTATAAATGCATCAGCATTCTTCGGTTGAAGAATGAAGGACTCTCATAGGTGGAAGGAAGACTATTTTTTTTTCTTTAACTTAGGAATAGTAAATCATGATACTATTCCATAAAAACCATATCTTCTATTAAGAAGAATAATAGATACTATTTTTCAGTGTAGTAGAAAATAGCTATATCATGGCAACAAATAAAATAAAATAAAATAAAAACAAACCAAAAAAAAACCCCAAAGAAAATAAATCCAAATGCAAAGTACATTAAATATCTAGAAACATTGAGTAGTAATAATTTATTCACTGTAAAGATCCCTAAGGAATTTTACTGGACAATTTTGTATACTGAAATTGCAATGGTACTGTATAAACTGTGTAGTGGAATTATACAATACTTGCAATTACCATTTTAGGTAAATCTTGATAAACTGACAGTAAGAAGAAACATGAATGGGACTTGGGGTTCCTGGTCTATGGCAAGTTGAATATAAGTCAGCAGTGCCCTGACAGCCAGGAGGGCCAACCCCGTCCTGGGGGGGCATCAGGTACAGCATCGCCAGACAGTCAAGGAAGGGGCTTGTCCCACTCTGCTCTGCATTAGTGTGGCCTCACCTTGAATATTGTGTGCAGTTTTGGGCTCCACAATATAAGAAAAATATTGAGCCATTAGAGAGTGTCCAGAGGAGGGCAATGAAGATGGTGAAGGGCCTTGAGGGGAAGCTGTATGAGGAGCAGCTGAGGGCACTTGGTTTGATCATCCTGGAGAACAGGAGACTGAGGAGAGACCTCATTGCAGTTGCAACTCCCTCATGAGGTGAAGTGGAGGGGCAGACACTGGTGGCTTCTCTGTGCTGACCAGTGACAGGACCCAAGGGAATGGCCTGTAGTTGTGTCAGGGAAGGTTTAGGTTGGACATTAGATAAAAGTTCTTCACCCAGAGGGTGATCGGGTGCTGGAACAGGCCCCCGAGGGAAGTGGTCACAGCATCAAGCCTGACAGAGCTCAAGAAGCATTTGGACAATAGTCTCAGGCACATGGTGTGACTCTTGGGGACGGTTCTGTGCAGGGTCAGGAGCTGGACTTGATGATACTTGTGGGTATCAGCATATTCTATGATTCTGTGATATTTGAAATTCAGTATTAGACTACAGAGCATACATAGACAGTAGTTCTAATTATGTTATAATTATGTAACATATAAATGGTAATATATGTGTATATATTAACATTTCTAATTTGATTACAAGATTTAAATTCATTATTGACCATACTAAAAAGGCAATTGCATCGTACATTTGTACCAGAATTAATTGCAGCATGATAGTTTCTGCTGAAGTAAGGTGAGGGCGGGTAACTGAAGGAAAATTAGTTTGCAATTAAATAGGGTGAAATCTATGGGGCTTTTCCTTTGTCTTTTCTTCTTGTTTCCACAAACAGGACCAGGTCTTTCATTCAGCTTCAAAAATAAAATTATATACTGCTCTATTACCCTATTTGTGGTAATAATACGGATTTTAAGCCCATTTTAATTTGCTCAGAACTAAGGATTCAACATTTGTGAAGTTTGATCATAATTTGACCATGACAATCGTCATAGCTTTGAATAGTCTTGTTTTCTTTATTTCCCTCAGAATCACAGAAGGAGAATGATGACAACTGTCCTACTTGTATTACAGAAGTTTTGAAAGTGTCCAGCAAGTGCTTTTTACAGTATCTTTAAAAATAGTGTTTTGATATAAGGGAGGGAGACATTCCATGAAACTCAGTCTAGTTGTATGAAGCACACAACATTTTAAACAAAGAATTCCAGAGCATGTATTAAATAAAACACAGTGCAAAGCCTTTCCGAAGCTATTTTTTATTGAGAGAAGGAGAAATTTATAATGTTCTTACTGTTCATATCCCAAAAATCTGACTTTAGAGGACAGTGAATAAACACAGTGGTTTTGATGATAACTTTGAAAACCAAACAATTTTGGGTCAGATTTACTTTGATCTTTTTAGTTTCCACCAACACAACACCTAAATATAGATGAAAATAACAATGTTGCATTCCACTTCAGTCCTCAGTCTAAACAGCAGGATTTGCACTTCTATGCCAGCAGTGGATGCTTTTGAGTTTCATTAACTTCCCGAGAGCTTCTGTGTAGAATTAGTGCATAAAGGATTCATCTTCAAAAGCCTAAACTGTTCTGTCTAGGCTGTTTCTTTTCATGTACCATACTGCCCGAGTTGTGATAACCAGAAATTCCTGGCCTAGACTGCCCTCCGTGTAATCAGCTGCCAGGCTACTTGATTTAGAAGTACTCGATTAAGGAATTATTTTTTTTTTTACCACCTCCTTGATCTGCTGCAGCTCATATCTGTAAATCTTATGGTCTCATTATAAACCCCATCTTTTCCTGTGCAGCTTTAGAGAGGCTAGATGAAATACATTAGTGTGATTGCTATTTTCTGGTGAGCATACATTTAGAAAGGCAGGTTAATCCACTGCATGGTAAATGTATGGGTAATCTCACTTATGTCAGGGGTATAAGGGATTAGAATCCTTTGGAATGTATTATTTTAATGAAAATAAATAATCAGTCATACATCATGTTAGATGAAGCCTAATAATTCTGCTAGCAAGTCCGAACCAGCCAAGATATTGCTATACAAAGGATGAAATGTAGTGTCTTCAATAATATATTCTACATGCATATTGGGATGATCTAAACATTAGTGAATTTGTTTAGGCATAGTTCTTTCTCAAATACAAATAATTAAAAAAATAAATAACTTTTGTAGAGTAACTAGAGATGCAGTTCATAGTTTTCATTCTTCAAGACCAATGTGTAATGAAAAAACAAACATATAGCTATACATTATTTGAATATTGAAAACCAGATAATGAACTTCATTAAAAGTACAGTTTCCCATTGCAGCTACAATGGATGGCTAGCAGTTTTCATTGAACTTGTTTGAATGAAAATATTTATGAACAATAATAAAGTTTCTGGTGAATCTAATCTGTTATCATGAATATGGAATGTGTGATGCCAAACTTAACTGAAAAAAATATTAAAATGGAATAGAATAGAATATGATATTTCAGTTGGAAGTCACCTACAATGATTATCTAGTCCGACTGCCTGAACACTTCAGGTGTGACCAAAACTGAAAGAATATTATTAAAGGCATTGTCGAAATGTCTCTTAAACAGATAGGTTTGGACCACCTACTGCCCCTCTAGGAAGCCTGTCCCAGTGTTTGAGCAACCTCCTGGTTAAGGAATTCTCTCTAATATTCAGTCTGAGCCTTCCCTGGTGCAACTCTGAGCCATTACCAGATTCTCTATCACTGGATCCTAGGGAGAAGAGATCAGCACCTCTGATTCCACTTACATGCTTTAGCATCCTTTTCTCCAAACTAGGCAAAGCCAAAGTCCTCAGCTGCTCTTCATAGGACATGTCGTCCAGCCCTTTCATCAACTTTGTTGTCCTCCTCTGGACATATTCAGTGTATCCAGAAGGAGTAAATGCATCCAGAGGACTACTGTGTATGAGGATTACTGTTTAAGTATAATTTAAGTGGTTTCATGGATATATTTAAAATCATTGTTTAAAAATTTATTTCCTGCCAGTAGCATCTAAGCACATTTAGCAGGTCAGATAAACCAAACCAAATGTTTGTGGCATGCTGTCTCATTTCGGGGCAAAAAATTTATTCCAGACTACATTCTTGTTGGATCCATTTTCTCCTTAGTTAAAAATGTTCAGAACTGGAAATTTTCTTCATTTTAAACAAATGTTAGTGCAATAATTGCTTCCTCATCCAGTGAAGAAGTTGAAACATCCCCCCCGCCAAATTGAATTCTAATGCAAGGTAGCATGTGGGCAAAATTTTAACTTGTAAAATCCGTGTTCATTGCTTTCCATGCAACTTGATTTCCCCTCTGTAGACAATGTAATTATAAGCAATTTCAAAAACCTGAGATAAGAAACTTATGGATTTCTCTAGCCCCTTCATTTCCTATTTGATCTTTCTATTATACATTACCTTTTTAAAAAATGAACAAGATCTAGGAGTAGTTCTATTCTTGACTTTCTTCCTTTTGAAAACAAGGCTACTAATTTAGGTACTTCAATAGGAACAAAAAATTACTACCATTCTATCTCTTTATTTAGACCTCAAGATAAAAATGGCAATAGCTATAGAACTTGCAAGGAATCCTGAGATCTGTCAGTCAATTTCTCTGTCCTTATGAAATTTTATATTAAAAAGCCCCACAATTATTTGGGATCCTTTATTTTCAGCATAATAGGAAGAGTGTTATATACTCCCTCAGCTAGCTAAAATGCTGCAATTAACAATACAAATGGTTTCCTAAATTCTGTTGATATCACTGCTGTGCTTGTCCTCATTTATAATTGGTTTTATGGTTCAGATAGGAAATACTTTTCTTTGATGTTTTCACAAGTGGGAAAAAATTATGTACCTTTTTGTGCCTATCTCAACAGAAGGTAAACAATTTTAATAGCTTGTGGGATTGCTAATTAGAGCTAATTGTGCCTTGATTGACCTATCTTGACAGTAAGTACCTTACAAAACTTGCTTTCTTCATGAAGTGAGGATTTGTTTGCATGAGTAATTTGTACACACTGAACCTCAGAAGTAGAGTTGTTTAGCTGTGATCATCTGAATTTGTTAATTTATATTTCATAACTTCTTATCCACTTATAAAACAATGGCAAAAACTCAGGCTCATCACCTGTGCACTGAAACATGTACTGTCTTATTCTGTTGCTGTCTACAAAACCAGAAACTAGCACAGACAAAGCCTCTAGTGAATCAAGATCTGAATGTTATGGATAAACTGTTCACTCTAGAAATAAAATAATAATTATTTTTTTTAAAAAGTATCAGAAGGAAACTGTGAATTCCCAAAATCTGAAGGGTAATGTAGGTGTTTCATGCAAATGACTAAAGTGTAATGACGGACTTCTCCAGTTCAGTAGAAAACTTTTATCTTATTTCACCAGAAACGGGTTTTCATGAAATTTTTGTTGTGTTTCTATAAAACCCCCAAGCTGTTGAGTGCTGAATGTTTTTCATAACATATGCATATAACCATACAGAATTCTTAACTTTATGACTGTTTTTGAAGCCTTTGTATTTATTTCCTTTGACATATCGGTTGTTCTAACTAGAGGTAGTCCACCCAGGAGTACCACCCAAATGAGACCTGACTGCATTTGCCCATCTTGAACTTACTTGGCTGACTCAGTATACTCTGGATACAAAAGACAACTTTTTTTTCATGGCTCACTTGGACAGCAACTTTGAGAGTGACATAAACTGCAAGTGTAACTGCTAGGTGGCCCCGTGGGATGGAGAAAGTCGAAGAGATTAGCCCAGTGTTATGAGAATACAAACCCATTGGTGGTTTATACTGATAGTAAGAAGTGAATAGTATAAATCGATAGGCCCTATGGGAGACAGAGTGGTATAATACACAATATTCACTGCAGAAGTTGTTAAGACATTGAAACTCAACAGGTGGGACTTCTACCATGTAAAGGCTGAGCTTTGTCCATGGATCAGTGGGAGTCAATACCATGTTCCACAAGGTCATTAGCTATGAATTGGTTTCAGATGGACAGATGCAACTGGAAATGTAATTTGTAGGATGGATATGTTGTTGGTTCATCCTGGCTAGAGGCTAGGTGCCCATCAAGGCTTCTATCAAACCCCTTCTCAGCTGGACAGTGGAGAGGAAATATAAAGCATGATCCATGCATTGGGATCAGGACAGGGAGTAGTCACTCACCAATTACCATCATGGGCAAAACAGACTTGACTGGGAAAATTAATTAAATTTGTTATTGATCAAATAATATTAGGACAACAGGAAAATAAAACCAAACTGAGTCTTAAAATATCTTCCCCCAACTCCTCCCTTCTTCCTGGACTCAACTGTACTCACAAATTCTCATCCTCTCTGCAAGCAACACAGGGAGACAGGAGATGGGGATTGAAGTCAATTCATCACATGTTGTCTCTGCTGTTCCTTCCCTCTCAGGGGGAGGGCTCATCACTCTCTTCCCCTGCTCTGCCATGGGGTCCCTTTCACAGGAGACAGTCTTCCATGAACTTCTCCAATATGAATCCTTCCCATGGACTACAGTTCTTCTTGAATAGTTTCAGTGTGGGTCCCTTCTTGCTGGCCACAGTCATTCAGGAGCAGACTGCTTCAGTGTTGTTCCCTCATGGGGTCACAAATCCTGCTGGGAGCCTACTCCAGTGCAGGCTTCACACAGTCACAGCCATCTACCTTCTCTGGTGTGGGATCCTCCACAGGCTGCAGGTTGATCTCTGCTCCACTATGACCTCCGTGGGCTGCAAGGGGGCAGCCTGTACCACCATGGCCAACACCATGGGCTGCAGGGGCATTTCTTCTTCAGTGCCTGGAGCACCTCCTTCCCCTCCTTCTTCACTGACCTTGGGGCTTGCAGAATTGTTTCTCTCACATATTGTCACTCTTCTCTCCAGCTGCAGTTGCTGTTCTGCAGTAGCTTTGTCCACTTCTTAAATGGGTTATTAGAGAAGGGCTATCACCATTGCTGATAGGTTCATATTTGGCCAGCAGCGGGCCAAATATATATATATCTGCTATACCCATCCTACTGAGGAAATAAACAAGACTGTGTCCCTGAACGGTGTGGTCTAGCAGGTCCCTGATCCAATATTCCCCTGATAAACTCTCATAAACTGTGTTAAAACCTGAGCTTAGTAACTCAATAACAAGTTGTTCAAATAGAAACTGTGCAGATTTTGAAAAATTACTAAAAGCGGGTTACTAAACTTCTAAATTTACTGCTTCTCCCCAACAAATGAACATATTGGATACAGTACTTATAGAAAGCATTTAGAAACTGCATGGTTTAAGAAAACATTAATGAAAATCTGAAAGTTAAAAATAACAAATACAAGTCCTAGCAGTCTGAAGAATGAAAGTACATGTACTGTAAGGTGTTCTAAAACAGGTTTAATTATTGATCCTGAGGTCTCCAAAGTCAGTGGAGAATCACACTTCCAGACAAATAAATAAATAGCTAAAGAAAAAAGTAAGTAGTAGGCAAAGTATATTTGTTTTTGAAAAGAAGACTAATATACAAAAATCAAGAGAAAAATTATGTTCTTCTGTTAATTTTTCACTACTTGGAAGTAAGATTTCATGATAAGAAGAGAAAAAGTGAACCTTTTAAGAATTTTTAGATTTAACAATTTTCTTAAAAAGGTAAATTTTTATATAAATGATGTTAAAATTTTATGTAGCTTTCTTTCTATTCTGTTTTACTAAAGTCGCATTTAAAACATAAGAAAATATATAAAACTTAGAGGAAGACATGGAAAATCTACACTCCTGTTACTTTAGAAGACAGTTATTGCTTAATATTATTGTATGTGGCATTTAGGAAAATTTGATATCTTTCATCCATTAACTGGCAAAAGAATTGGTATTTAAAAATGTTTATAAGTGCATTCACTTGACAATATGAGTATGGTTTAAAAAAACAAAACAGATGCAGTTTATGTGTAGAATTTTGTGCTGACAAAGAACAATCTTGCACTAAAAGATTTGGATTCCTAAAATTACCTTTTTGAGAAAAAGTGTGGTGGGTCTGCCCACTGTATGCTAATATACAAAGAAATTATATACCTGCAGAGCTTTTAGGTCCTTTTGCTTGATGAAAGGTATCCACAATTTAGAAAATTATGTGTCTCCTGCATGCAAGAAATAATCAATTTGACTTCCTCTCTGTTTAAAGTCAGTTATATCCTGAGCCTCACAGAAAATGCTTACAAGCCCAGGAAGCGTGCATCTTTATGTAACCTAATGTAGAGGATGGATTGCAGGAAGAAGAGCTTTGAAGTAGTTTTGATATAAATAATAAAAATATGATATTGTCTTAATATGGCCTCATACAGAAATATCTAAATCCAGAGTGAATTCTGTAATGCTTCTAACTGTGAGCTGTGGCATTCTTGTCTATTAGGTACAATTTTGCAAGTATTCAATCTTGTGTGATGAATAAGTCAAATGTAGGACATGTTTTCAGTTTTTAGGCAATTGTCAGTTTGAAAAACAGCCAAAAAAGAGCTTACTCACAGCATTCTATGTTTGATTGCACTGCACAGCTCTGTTCTTTTAACTGATGACTGAAAAAGAGAACTTGTATATGTTATTTTTTGTAAATTTTGCAAGTATGTTAACCCTTCTGAAATTTCATGCTTAAGAAACATTATTTTCCTGTTCTAGGAGGACAGAAGAACCTCTACAATTTTTTGCCAGAGTTCATATGCTATAGCATTTTCACCAGAAAAATTATCTAAAAATTATATGAGCTCTTATCAGTTCTAGAAAACGACTACTCAGTAGAAGAGAAACTACAAATAATGTTGTTTTGATGCTTTGAGGGGAGAGCATAAATAAAAGTACAGAACACAGTTGGACAATCCTGAAATCTTAATGCATTTTAATAATTGCTACATTATCCTAGTAGTCTTAGAGACATCACTAGATGTACTATACCCTCATGCCAAAATAAAAAAAGTGGGCTATTATTTCCAAATTCTGTAAGAGTGATCTTAATGTCAGTGGTAAACTGAAAAAAACCCCCTTCTTAACAGTCTGTGCACCTGAAATGAGTGACTAATTAAAAAGGTCAAATAATGCAGTTGTCCTAAGAAAGACCACTTGTGGGCTGCTATGTATGCAATAACATATCCTGAATCATAAAACAGTTTGGAAAAATGTTCCATGTTCAATCTTTGTGCAAGCTGTTCTTGTAATACTTCAACTGACATCAGCAATTCATGTTTAAGATAGAAGGAAGTGTATTCTGTCAAATAATAATGTTATATTCAAAGACAGACAAAGTAGTAATACAATTTAAATTATGACAGACTTATTTCAAGACTCTGGACGATATAGTTTCAACACAGGAAACCAAATCCTTTTTTTTTTCTTGTTATGGTGCTCAAATAATATGCAATATCATACATATTGCAGTGCAATACAGTACAGTATAGATATGTAGACCTGTATACCAGCTCTATTTTCAGACGTTTAAAAACTTACAATAATTTACATATTATTTACTATTATTTACATATATAAAACAGAATCAGAACACCACTATTATGCTTGGCAGGTATGGTGCCTGCTTTAAAAACAGGAATGTTCTAATTATGCAGGTTTAGATATAGTTTTGGGGGTTGAATATTGACGAAGACCTGCATAAGTAGCCCTTATAAAAGCAAAATTAGTATCACATAAGTATGTGGTAAATGCCCATTAAAATATATTAAATTCTTTTGTCATCTCTAATACTTCATATTAATATATCGTACTTGTGATAGTTTTGCATTTTTGTTTGGTTCTTTTTAATCCCACTTAGGTTGCATGTATTTCTCAATAGATAAATAGATGATTGATAGATGGATGGATGGATGGATGGATGGATAGATTAGATAGATAGATAGTTTGAGGTTCTATACACTTGAAAACATTCTAGAATTCTATTTAGAGAGGAACATTTTGAGAATAATCCATGGTAGGAGCATTGAAACAATAAGGTGCTACTTTTAAATTGTTTGCAGAGGACAGTATACAAACAAGTCATAACAAGGGATTTATATGTTCACTTTTCATTGACATGTTTATGTGTGTGTGTGTGTGCGTGTGTATAAAGCATACATATACATGAACTTTTATAGTGAAATGAATGCAAAGTGCAGGAAATATAATACAATACATATTTTACTGCTATAAAAGGAATAACTTTAAAACTTTTGTGAAAAGACTTAAGGCTTTTTAAGTAAAAGTGAAAGTTAACTTCACCAAGTTATTTTTAAAAAGAATGTTCTGTCCCGTGGGTTCTGTGTGAAGATGCGGAAACAATTACAATTGAATTTTCTATTGCTTTTATATCTGTTGCCTTGACATCCTTTATTAGCTGTTTGTGTTATTATACCTGCCACCATGTTAGATGAAGGGACATTCTAGGATGGTTATATCCTTTAAATTATAAAAACCCAAACAAGCAAACAAACAAAAAACTCCCAAAAAACCAACCAACCAACCAACCAAAAAAAAAAAAAAACGGAAAAAAGAAAGAGACTACTTTCTTTTATTTCCTACGTCATGTCACTAGAACTTTCAAGGACAGAGGGAAGAAATAAAGAAAGGAAGAAAGAGGGAAGAAGAGAGGGAGGGAACAAGGAGGAGGATAGTGAGAATTGTTATAACTAATCACAGAAGAATTGTCCATTACTAATTAATAAATGGAATTAAATCAAATTCAAATGAAATTAGTTTGGGTTTATTTAAAGAGGATAAAAGGTAATTACTAAGACTATTAATCAGCTTTTTATACATAATTCCTTCCACACCATGCTATCAAAAATTACTATTTTTTAAGGGACAATAAATGTTCCAATGCATTATAAGAACAAGCACTTATAAACTGAAAGTTCAAGGAAAAATAAATAAGCTCTAAGAGCATCAATCAGAGTAAGTAGTTAAATGTTAAAGGCAAAATTCTTTTTGTGTCCCATAAACTGAAACCTGTTAAAAGAGGTCAGGACTATACAGCTATATCTACAGCATGTATCCCTACAGTTTTAAATGGACTGTAGGGAATCAGTATAGAGGCCTTGAAATTGGCATCTAATACAATTTAGGGTATCTGAGGCTATTGTAATTACTACCTGCCCCATCAGAAATATTCAGGTTTACTGTAGGTCTTGATATCTGTCATATATCTTACGGCATGGCAAGTAAAATGGGGGTCTGTGTTTAGGCAATTAAACCCTAGATTTTGAAAAGCCCACATCCCCTTAGGGACTTGGAATAGGATTTAACCTCTCAGTTTATGATAGAACTCACTATTCTAAGTCAGATTTCTTCTCCCACACTCTATTCAGTAGACAGAGACACTTCCAAAAAGTTACTGAAAGATGTGCATCCCTAAGAGAGGTGCAATGCCAGAATGACTCCACTGATTACATAAGCAAGCCAAACAGCTGGGTCAGAATATGTGTATGATTCAACTTGTTCCTAATTTTAGGTACCTGCATGCACATTCAGCATTTGGATACGCATTTAATCACTGGCTTTCCAGTCATCAGGTCTTCATTTAATTGCCCAACTTTATACACCTACTGTGTGAAAAGGTCTCTTAGACATGCTCTGGCATTTATTTCAGTTCTTTTCAAAAGCTTTGGTTAGGCAGGACATTTCACATGGAACAAGGTTGCTACCTGTGGACAGTGATTTCAATCTTGCTGAGTTTTTTGAGTGACCATTTTACAATAACTTTTTCTATGTAATGATATAAGCAAAAATTTTAAGATACAAAAATAGTATAATGTTTTTCATTAAATATATGACTCTTTTCTGAATTATATTTATCTCATGAAAAAAGATGTTACTTTTGCAGGTTTTCAGTCAATGTTGCCAAGTGAAATGGAGGACATAAAAACATTCGGTTTTGGATATGCATCTAAAACTGACTCAGTTTATATAAATACTATCACTCATATCACATATTATCTAAATTTTTCCTAGAATATTATATTTACTGACCATAAAAAAAAATGTGAATCAATACAATACATACACTGTGAAAAGCAATATATTAAATAATGCCAATTACAGAGTTGTGCAAATAGTCAAAAGTGCACTGAGTTCCAAAGGTTTTGAGTATATATAAACAAGTTCAGATTGCTTAAGATATAGAATTTGCCAGGATCTAAGTCACATGAAAGACAAAGATATAGTATCTAGGTAAATCAAGCAAAATTATACCAAGTCATGAGGAAGGAGAGGAACACTCCAGAAAACTCCACCAACAAACCTCCCTCCCAAACCCCAACAAAACCAAGCACATTTTAGTTTTTTTAGAAGCATTGCAAGACACTTAAAGCTTTTTCCAAATCAGAGATATTATCCTGAGCTTGGAATGCATTATGTTATGAAGTTGCATAGCATGGCATTTGCTACAGTTTGAGAAGATTGGTTAAAAGAAATGTTTATGCTGATTTAGTGGATTAAGGACATTTTCTCTCTTGAGACTAAATGCAAACTTAATTCAGTCTATTAATGGTCAGAGAAAGCTGGCTGATATTCTTTCTTTGAGTGAAAGATCTCTATGATATTCAGAACTTAAATTTCATCACATATGGCTACCTGCACGGCATTGCAATAAAAAGTGCTAGAAGCTACATTGTTTCAAAGTACAAACTATAGCAGGAAAAGGAGGGCTGGGAGGTTACAGAATAGGAATTTGTATTTATGTGAATAACCAGCTTAGTGGAAAAGTATCTTTGCAAGACAATTAATCATCGCAGTGTTCCTGGCAAACTCACTACTTTGTGAGAAATATGTGAGAGAAAGAAGTGCCAATATTTAAATCTTAAAGATATATTACAAAAATAGTAAATCAATATGATCTCCATTGGTAGTATATTACAATATGTTTCTTGCACTGTTAGATTTTATGTAAATTAATTTCTTGCATCCTAAAAGAAGCCCATTATTTTGGGCATAACTTTTTGGTAAGTGTGCTAAAATATTAGGGAAAGATTTCTGGCTTTTGTGTACTATATGTTCTATATGATAAATAATTCTACCAAAACACAGACTGCAGAATTCATTGTAAAGAATGCATTCCTGATTTAAAGTGTGTTTTTGTTTTCTGAAGTTTAACAAATAAATTTAACAAATTAATTGAATTTTTATTCTACTTCATTAAATGAGCAATCACACTTGTAGCAGAGTATAGAAGAGCAGTCAGCAAGTACATCCTATTTTGTTCAACAAAGAGGAAAAGCAACTCCTGAAATAATGAAGATGGTTCGATAGCCTTACATGTCAAACCATTTTGTTAATCTAACCAAAGTTTCTATGTAACATAGGCCAAAAAGTTTTGATCAGTCATTCTTTCAATAAAGGAATTGCTTTTCCTGTGTAGATTGACATTCTTTGTGATAATAACTAACTGGCCTCACTACGAAAATGACAGTTGTCATTAGGGATTTGTGGGTAGTTTGATTTAATGCTGAACTATCTGTTATAGAAGACAGCTAGTTTGACTATACTTCAAAAATTTTGGGTTTAAGGCGTCCCAATTAAAATGATTCTGTCAAGTCAATTCTCAAATTTCTCTTTCCCCCTCTTGCCTTTAAAATCTTCAGGTTCTCACTGGCTTCCAAGCATGTGGCAGATTCATGATTTCATTTTAACCTCCATGCCCTAGCATAACTTTAACTTCACCTACTTTTTTTTGGAAGCAGGGGCAGAGGGTAGGGAATTTACTCTTTCCTAGTACCTCATAGTGCCTACTGCACTCTTTCTAAGAGCTAACTTGCCCAACTAGACCTGGATGTCCTTTCCCGCTCTTGGTGGAAAATGCATAATTACATATCTACAAATGATGCAGGAGAAATGACAAATGGCAAATGTAATTAAATCTGGGTGACTGGGGAACTAGAATACTGCAAAAGAAAACCCAGTAGTTAGTGTTTCCTTAGACTATTTTTTTCCCTAGCATTTTCTGCAGTGCTATTTTCTTTAACTGCTAAGAAATGTTTGTCTTTCAAATTCTTCAAGATATACAACTCAGGAGACTCTCTCTTTTTTTTTTCTTTTTCTTTTTTCTTTTTTTTTCTTTTAAATCAGTAAGTCTCTGTGCTCTTCCAAATGTCCTAAATCAAGCAATTCTAAACAAATGACCTTTCTTTCAGAGTGCTATCCAATGTCATTCCTTTTAAGCAGATTGTCTAACTACTATTCAAATCAATAAAATAATAAAACATAATGAACCTACAGTTACACATTTGAAAAAGTCCTTTCTAGTTTCACTAATACAATGTATTTAACAGGACTACATTCACTAAAATCTAAAAAAAAATTCACACTTTTATCTGTCTTCCTGACTATTTTGAAATGTTACAGGAAATATTCTTCATTCATTCAGCTGATATCAGCGGGAAGTCCAAGAACATTAACGAATCATTAATGGCAATGTAGCAACTTGCAGCAGGTGTACCATTAAAATCAATAAATTAAGTTATTTATGGACCTCTGAATAGGAATGTATGGGTGATTTTAAAAACACTGTTACATTTCATACACTAATTGCATAAAATATCTGGAACTGCTGTGTTAAAAGGTGGAAAGAACAACAAAGTGTTGATTACATATCTCAGACATTCAAAACTTTAGAGTTCTTTTCAAAGTGAAGATACATTTACATATACTTAGATGGATATGTCTACACAGTCAAATAAGCTTTTGTCCCCTTATCATTGATAATGATTGAACATTAATTTACTTCCTGATTTCTTAGCTAACCACCCCTTCCCAAAATAACCCTTGTAAGATAAAGTATGAATACATTAATGGATAGTCCATAGGCTGCCCTCAGAAGGGGAGGAAAATGAACGACCTTCATCCTCTTCTGTCTTCCAACAACATTTAGGCTTCGCTTAAGTAGGTCTTTGAAGACTCCATCCTCATGACCACAACACACCCCATGGCACAGAGCAGTATGCACACCGAATTTTGAACTAAAGAAATTACGCTGTTGGACTTCTACACAACTGTCTCAATTTCTTTTGGATAATTTAAGCTGAAAAACACACTCAAACAAAAGAGTAATGTGTTCTTCCAGTAGGCTGACACTTGGCATCATGAGTAGTCTCAGAATCAAGTGTTATGTAGTTTGAAAATAGCCAATCTCTTCCAACAAAAGCTCACCCTTGAGTAGGGAGGAAGCAAGCCAGATGGTGTCACCTTGCCTTGGAGCCATTTAGCTACACAGATACAATATTGTCATTGCTAATTACAAGCTAAAGACTTAGTAGGAACTGGACTGAGGCTCATGAGCCTGCATCTGGACTCCTCTTGGCCTGCCTAGAGCATTTTTAGCTTGTTTAACTGTAACAACAATTTTCTAGCTACCAAGTAGTTATTATCTCATTTGTTCCACTTTGCTTAGCTTTGTATAATTTTGTGGCATCATCACTTTTTTAAAAAAGTAGCTACTAGTGTGTTAATGACTTGCATGTATAGAAATATTCATTATTGACTTTAAAATGTAGTTTAGTTGCAAATAGGCCTGGTATGATAGAAAGAGCCTTGAAAATGGGGCTCCAGGATGCAGGGTAGAGAAGTACTGGTATGGGACAATAACAAAAAAGGGCATGGGATTACAGTGTTGACTCTAGAACTATAAACAGCTCACAAACAAAACAAAACCAAAATATAACAAAACACCCCGAACATACACCATATGCAGAACAACATAGCAAATTCATGACCAAAGGACTCTGAGAGGCAGCAGGACAGTGAGCAAAACGCAAGACATAGACACATGTGTCTATAATAATTTACATTTTATTATTATGAAACATTCTCCAAAATTTTCTGATATGATAAAATCACAGAATCATAGAATAGCTTGAGTCGGAAAGAAGATTTAAATGTCATCTAATTCAAACCCCCTACAATGAGCAGGGACAACCAGATCATGTAACTCAGAGCCCTGTCCAACCTGACCTTGAATCTCTCCAGGGCTGGAGCATCTACTGCCTCTAATCTATAATGAAGTTGTGAATTACATATTGATTATAAACAGTGCATGGAATTGCCATACATTCTCATATTTTAATTTCTCTGTCCATAGGTATATTTTCACACAAAATTCAAGTGGAATTGGTTTTGTTAAAAATCTTTTCTTTTTTTTAATGTGTCTGCTATAGTGAGTCAAAAATCCATAAGAATAATTTGACCATTGATTGAATGAAAATTCCCTAACAGTATGATTCAGTGTAGGTAAGTAGCTTAAGTGCTCTGTTTCACTCTGTTTCTCTAGTTCAGTAAAATGCAACATTTTAGTCATTTCATTATGTATTCCTAACCTGTAATAAAAAAATACTTTTAAATCTATAGAAAATATAAAAAAGGCACATATGTACCTCATCAGAGTAAAAATTATGATGCTTGATTTATCTTTCAAATTGTTGGGTTTTGAACATATAGGGAATTTGTTTACTTTTAGGACTTAACAGACATGATATACAGTAACAACTGAATAACTTACCTTCCCACCTTGCACCAAGTATCCTAATTGTAGAGTTAGGATATATTCTTATCCAGTGGGTGTTTTCCAGCATAACCTCTCTGATTTACCGTAAATCATTTTTTATTTGCTTTATGCTCAGTAACAGGTGTCTTAATGAGTAGCACCCTCCACAGATTCCCCAGATGTAAAATCAAGCTGTAAATATTTAAGGCAATCACAGCTTTTTTTTTTTTGCCTTCTTTTTTTTACAGACAAAATATTTTTTTTGTGAACTGTATTCAGATACCAAAGTATTCAGACCTGTTTTATCCATGTAATTCAAATAACCCAGCACAAGAGACTAAGAAGGCATTTGTTACCTATGCTTGCCTTTTTAAGAACAAAGCCTGCTGAAATAAAAAATCACAATCATAAGTATCATAACACAGAAGAACACTGGTTTCAGAAATGAATGATGGCATCTTTCTTGGTCTGAATAATGAAGAAGTAACGGATTTCTGTTTGGGAGAACTAGGCAGAGTCTTTTTTATTTACAGGTGAATACTAGGAAAAAACTGTTAAAGAAACCTGTGATCAACAGGTGGATAAAAATATTGTGGGGTGGCAAACTTTTTGAAAGTCATTTATTACCTCCTATAAATTCTGTAAACAATATTTGTGCCAGATCATGATCTGACCATAGGCATATCACTACAGAAAATGCTAACAGTAATTCTGGATAATAGAAAAGTGCATCATAAAAAAATAAAATTACTGAATATTTTTCAAATATCAGATCTAATGAACCCTGTGTAATTACAGTGCTAGCAGCTGAGCCTTTCCTCTTCATCTGCAAAGTGCTTTCCAGGACCATTTCAAATTAGCAAAGGCTCCAGCATGATCTGTTATGGCCAGATGTAAGCTTGGAGACTATTGCTTTGCACTAATACAAATTGCAATTATTTTTCAAATAAAGATTAGATGGCAGAAATGCAATGTGGATTTACCAAGAAACAAAGAAATTAAAATATACACAAAATGAATCCCATAGGTTTAACTCCAAAGACATATTGGACACAGCAAATTTCTAAGTTGGCAACTGTGGTTCACATTGTATGCTTCATACAATCTTGTGTAATGTGTTAACTTTGTCAAAAAATCTTGAGCTTTGAACTAAATCAGCCAAGTATTTCTGGCTTTTTTTTTTCTTTCAGGGCAGACCATGCTTTCAGATAAAATTAACAGATATTAACCATTGTTCAAATGTGATGAAATTTTCAGATTTCTTCTGAAATATTCCAGATTTCTTCCCACTCCCAATTAAAACAAACAAACAAACAAACAAACAAAAAGAAAAACCAAAAAACCAAAACCCCCACAAACCCATCTATTTATTTCATTTACTTTTATTCATAGCACCATAAGAGGAGAAATACATATTTCCCTTGTCATTATCAAAATTATCTTATACTTGGACAATTTCCACAAATTTTTGCCATCTCAGCTCGGCCTCTGTTTTCAGAGAGAGGACACTATAAGAGTGTGACTTGTCACACCTTTCATAGCTGTCAAAAGCTTAATTTGACATAGCACTCTGTTTCAGTTTCTTGTTCATGAAATAAGAATAAAAACACTAACTTGAAGGAATATGTTAAATTTAAATCAGCAGGGTTTCTTGCCTGATGAAGACCTGGAATCAGTCCTTTATTGTGATTCATTTCTTACTAATTAACCAGTTTAAAAAACTATGAGACTTAGCATTTTATATTCTCTTTATTTCTTTAGACTGTCGAACATTTATGTACTACATTATCAGAAAAAAAGGCATAAATTACGTCAATTAGGGTGATATGAATCTATTGTTTAATTTTTTTCAGTAACCTTTAACAGATATAATTTTCACATGTATGAGTTTGTACTTATGTCATACTCAGACATATATTATGCTAACCTTACTTTAATTGCACTGTAAATCACTTTTGTATTAGCACTGAGACATCTAGATCTGTAACTCCCCAGATGTTCTCTTTTTTCAGGAATTAAAGCAAAAAGCAGAATACAAACCTAAGAACCTGCACAGTGGGTAAATTCATGTTGGTTTTCTGTAACAATGGTAACAAAACAAAGAAGAAAACAACCCGACATGTTGTCTGTCTCAGTTGTAGAATCATAGAATGGATTGTGCTGGAAGGGACCTTTAAAGATAACCTAGTTCCAACCCCCACTGCCATCGGCAGGAATACCTTCCACAAGATCAGGTGGCTCACAGCCCCATCCAACCTGGTATTTAACTTCCAGGGACAGGGTACCTACTGCCTCTCTGGGTGACCTGTTCCAGTATTCCATTACCTTACAGTAAAGAATTTTTTTCCTGATATCTAATCTAAATCTACCCTCTTTCAGTTTAAAGCCATTACCTCTTGTCCTATCACTACAAGCCCTTGTAAAATGTCCACCTCCAGCTTTTTTGTAGGCTGCCTTTAGATACTGCTAATAATGGAAGGCTGCTAATAATGCTGGTCCTGTTATGGACTCCTGAGGGTCAGCACTCATCACTGCTCTCCACCTGAACATTTTGCTGCAACACTTCGTGTGTCACAATCCAGCCAATTCTCTATCCTCTGGGTCATCCACTCATTAAATCCATGTCTCTCCAGTTTAGAGAAAAGGATGCCATGTGGGACAGTGTCATATATTTTGCATGACTCCAGATCGGTGACGTCAGCTCTCTTCTCTTATCCACTAATGATGTATCTCCATTGTAGAAGACCACCAAATTGGTCAGGCATGATTTGTGCTTAGTGAATTCATGGGGACTGTCACCAGTAACCTCCCTGTTTTTCATGTGTCCTAAAAAAATTTTCAGGAGAATCTGCTTTATGAAATTACCAGGCATAGAAGTGAGAATGACTCAACTATAGTTCCCCAGGTCTTCCTATTTTTCTTTTCTAAGCACAGTTGTTATGTTCTTCTTTTCTGCCATGACTTTTCAAACATAATGGCTAATGGCTTAGCCTCTTCCTTCACCAGTTTCCTCAGGACTTGTGGATGCATCTCCTCAAGTCCCATGGACTGGTGGACCTTCTTTTTCCTTAGATAGTCTCAAACCTCATCTTCTCCTACAGTAGGTGGTTTTTCATCTTCCCAGTACCTGCCTTTGCCTTCAGTGATTTCAGTGGTGTGGCTGGAGCAAATGCTGGTGAAGACTGAGGCAAAAAAGTTAAGTAGCTCAGCCTTCTCCATGTCATTTGCAACCAAGTCTTCTGTTTCACTCAACAGGATAGGTATGGTTTTATTCATCTCCCTTTGCTGTCCTATGTGTCTGAATAAATGCTTCTTGTTATTTTTTACATCACTTCAACTCCAGCTGTGCCTTGACTTTCCTTATTCCCTCCCTGCATTGTCGGACCATGTCCTTATAATCACTCTAGTTTGTATACCCATGCCTATGTGTCTTGGTTTTGTGGTGTAGTTTAGCTAAGAGGTCTTTAATTAGCTAAGCCAACCTCCCGCCTCCTATGCACAACTTCTTGTACAGATGGCTTAGGAACTCTTGCACCCTAACAAAAATGTCAGTAAATATCTTCCAGCTCTTGTTCTTTCCTTTGCCTCTGGAGGTAATTTCCCAAGGGATGCCAAACCCTAGTTCCCTACACAGTTCTGTCATTAGAAAACATAAAAAAAAATGCTATCAAAGATCTTATTGAAGAGGTCAAGATTAGAAGCAGCTTGGGCTGCAGTGATCATACCCCCATAGAATTCTCAGTCTTGAGGGGTACAGAATGGGTAAAAAGCCATCAGGACTCTGAACCTCAGAAAGGCAAACTAGCACTAAGTAAAAGAGCAGAGAAACGTCTATGACTTAGAGACCAAATTAAACTGTCTATCCACAGTACTCAGTGACAGTCCTCTCTAGCAGAGCACTTGTCACATCCATATTCTGAATCTCCTCTGAGCCTCATACAGTGTTCCATGCATGCAACTGCTATCTTGTTTGGTTTCTTTTTTTGTTTGGTTTTGTTTTGGTGTGCCTCAAATATTGAAGGGACTGTTGTCCCTCCAGGAGACTCATTTTTTATAACATGGAATTGGATCTATATGTTGCATACTCAGGTGTGTGATAGGAAAAGATGAGGCAGGTCTGAGTGTGCAAAATTTTCTAGGACAATAGAAAAAACTATCAGGAGGGTACTCCTTCCTGAGATTTATCCCCAGAATCATATAAGCTTTACCTTGGAGACAACTAAACAGTGTCACCCAAAACATACCCAGAGAGTGAGCTAACAAGTGGTGAGTCTAAGCAAAAATTGAGTACATGAGCTGATTCTCTGACTTTTATTTAGCAGTATATACATAAAGTGCAATATTATGCTACTTAAGGGAAGAAATTTTACCACAATTGTGGTCTGAGTTATTAAAAAACAATATTCCTATCAGGAAGGATCCCCTAAATACCCTATTATAATGTTTTGCATTCTGTTGGTCTTACAACTTAACTTGAAAGATTTTTGTCTATAAAAATCTTTAAACCTGTTTAACAGATCCACCCTTGTTAAATTTAATATTTTAGATACATGTATATACACATATATGTTTTCACACATACGTGAAAAAAAGATATGTGAAAAAGATATTGTCTTTCAGGATACACACCTTCCCACCCCAGTGGCTGGGAGTTAAAACCCCCACTTGTGACAATAGACTTACATCATGTAAAGGATGGGTCTGTGAAGAAAATGAAGAAACCAGCCAAAGTGCCTTAAAAACTCAGGCTTTTATTGTATTGTAAAATGGATTCTTTGCTTTTTTTTTTAGCTTGAGTCACCCTTCTCCTTCCCAAGACCCCTTAAGAAAATGCTTATCTTCCTAGATTAGTATGCAGGAATTCATTCTGGCAGGACTATGTGAAATCCCCCCTTATTGGTCCTCTGTTAACCCTTTCCCCATTGGTTGTTAGTCCTCAATTTCTATTGGTTGTGACCAAAATCCCCTAAAGCCCTTTAAATACCCCAGACCATGTGAATAAACCCTCTCTCTGCTTTTCCCTCTTGCGGTCTCTGTGTGTCTCTTTCCTGGGACATCTCGGGGACCACATGGCTGGGAGGGAACGGGAAAGGGGAGCGTTCCACCACACTGTCGCACCCACTCACTTCAATCACTGATCCTGAGACCCCACTGACTGCAGCAGCTGACACCAGGAGAGTCAGAAGAGCCCAAACCTCAATCCAGACTCCAGTGTTTGGCACCATATTTCACACACACACACAGCTCCTGCCAGCAGCTGGTACCAATTCCTTGAAGCACACGCACATGGGAGAAAGAATGAGATAACACAGAGAGAGTTAAAAGAAGGTATAGTAAGCTATGAAAAGACAGGACAAAATGCAGTGACTAGGGATTGGGTTTAGCCAGACAAGTGTACTGACCAGCCCAGATTTACAAACAAATGACTCTTTTTATAACACTCTCTGCTTAGATCCCTTTCCTGTGCGTATTACCTCATCAGTTGGCATAGTACCACAGACCACCTATAACATGTAGGAACCTCAGGTGTTCATCCTTACCTGTTGCAAATTCCTGGTTTGTCTGAAGTTTCTTGGTAGCCCATCAGAGTGTCTGACTAGGTTTGTTCCTGGTTATTGTTTGCTAGCACTAATTGGCCTGGGGTTTATGTCTCTCTGTGTTTGTCGCCCTCCATCTTCTTATCCTTCTGACTGAAAAAATAACCTTCTTCATAATCAACATATGCTTTCCAATTTGTGTGACTGATCGGCTTTGCTCTCTTCACCATCTCCATTACTGTGTGTTGGTCAGGTTTCTCTCTCTATGTTCTTCTTTAATGGCTCCTTTGACCAGACACGATTGAGGGAGCAGACACTCTGCTTGCACTTACTCTTACAGTAAGCACCTTCTTTCAGAGTACAAGCACCTTTGTATTCACCTAGTGTAACTGCTGAGTGCCCACAAAAAGGGTATTTCACATTCTCCAATGCCCCCATCTCAAAGTTTTAGGTTCTGTTATCTTTGGCAGCATTCTACTCCTGTATCAGTTCAGGGGTGGTAAACTATTTCCATTGTTCAGTTACACTTCTATTCCTCTAATGGCAGTCAGATAAGGAACAGTTTTCTAATGAGTATCCGAAACGTAACCAAAGCTGTCATATCAGTTTTATATGGCAGAAAAGACAGATCATCATTTTGCTTGTACATTTTGTGGAAGACTCTACTATTTTAAGAGGTAACAGAAGGCTTTGCTTATTCTACTGAATTGCATTTAAAGGTATTAACTTTTAGAAAAAAAAAAAGAAAAAAACCAATTTCGTTACTTCTTTGGAAGCAGTGGACTTATAAACTTTAATATATATATTGTTTTTCTGTTTCTGTCTCTGAATCTTAGTCTTTTAGTCTTGGATAAAAATACAAACTAGGCAGTGATATTAGGGAATATGTCCTTACTTGATAAGAAATTATATGGTAATATAACCTTTAGTCTACCGGTTTCCATTGTACTGACTAAATGAAATTAGCAATCAAGTTGTTTTTTTTCTGATATTTAATATGTGCTCAGTCACTTTTTTTTTTTTGGTCCAGAGGTCCTACCTATGAGTTATACCTATATAAACTTTCAGAATTATTATACAGTCAAAATATTACACAAATTTCCTGAAAACAGCTCCAGCTAAGGCGTGGGCCAACCAACTCCTTCACATTTAAAAGGTCACATATTGAATAGAGAAAACTCAAATAAAAACAGGGTTTGTTCACCACTCAAGTTCATAAAAGACTTAAAATAAATATTTTGAAAGAAATAAATATATTGAGTCCTTCAGCAAGTAACTTCAACTCCAAGACAAAATGATCTTAGGGCAGGTTTCTTATAGCAACTTGCATAAAAGCTCTTTACTCTTGCTTCTCTAAAAAACTGTTTAGAACATTTAGACCCTGAGAAATCCTGTGATAAGTATTTAAGTATTTAAAATTACTTAAAGCAGGAAAATCAATTACAAAAATATATTTTGTTTCATATTTCCTGTCTATTCTGCTCGTTCGTGTTTCAACTACAGAAGCCTAATGCAGTCACTAGCCAGTGATGAACATAGTAACTAATTCCTTACAGTTCTGTATCATCAATTTTTAGTTTAGCTGAAGTCCAGCATTTTAGATTGCTGGACTAGGAGAGAATTGCAACTTCAGATGCCTATTGAAAAGAATGGTTACACCTCCTAAAATTATTTGTGAAGGAAAAGATTGATTCAGAGATTCAGCCTATGTTTAATATTTGGGATTTGGATTCCATCAAGCATGTTTCTTGGAGAAATGCCATTCAGGATTTAATTTCCTTTAAAGACTGGAGGCGTAGAGCCAAACTCTTTCCTGACAGCCAATTCATGCACATCCTGGCCTCCTAAATATCCATTCTATTGCATTACTCTCCCACTTCCGGGAATAGTTTAATCTTTTTTTTTGTAAGAGAAATGATGAAAAAGGTGCTGTGGCACAAAGAAGCGCAAATGAGGGCCAAGATAAACAAGGTTTACATATAGGGATAGGAAGAAAACCACATTTAAAAAGCATAATCCAGGCAGTTGTCAAGAAGAACAGAAATGGATTCAGTCAATGTCAAAAAGAACAGAGTTCAGAATGCATTTATTATTTTAATTTATATACATAATATTTAGTATGCAATCTAGATGAATAGTAAGAATGTGTACTAAAGGGCACTGAGTATTTCACTGTCTCTTTGGGAATAAACAGAAGTGTCCCAGATATATCAGACTTTCTAACAAACAGTAGCTGTTGAGATAGATGGATACCTAAGGGTAGGGAAGCAAACAATGAAGATGTAAAACATACAGAAAACAAACATCTTATCTCTCCATCATTTGAAGTCCCCACCACAGAAACAGGACCTGCTGTTACACAATGAGAATTTCTACCTATAAGCTCTAACAGCTTGCTTTCTTTCGTAAGGCTCAGCTTGTTTTACATTCTGGATAGATTCTAAATCTGGGATATTTTCCTAGCATCTGTTTAAATGGTAGCTTAATTATATATAAAATACATGAACAGTCATTGACTACAGTGGCCATATCCACAAATTTATGAATATTTAGTGCTCATTAGTATATCTTCCATCCCTCTGGAGATCAGTTCCAAATGCTGCTTTCAAACTATCCCTCCCAGATAAATTAATCCAATCCCAAGATGTTTGCAGCTTCCAGCTTTATATAATTTTATGATGTCTCCTTTTGTTGGAAAAATGGAATTAGTTAATTTTTCAAGCTTTCCTAATTAAAAGCATAAAATCTGAACCATTACTGTCTTAGAAAACGGTCCTTGTGACCATTTCTGCAATGATTGCTGGGTGCCTAACTTGTATTTAGGAGACTTAGGTCCTTCCAAAATCAGTAACTGAGAACAAGGTGTCTTCCACATTTCAAGCTAAAATTATCAAGAAAACATTTAGGCTCTTAACTCATAAACCATAATTGACTCCTCAGGTCTGTTCCGAAGAAACAGCTTATTTTCTCCGGAAAATAGCATAGTTGCTGTGTGAATACTACTGGGGAAACCAATTTCATTCTATAAGTTCAATTTCATAGGGGTTAGAAAGAAAAAATGCTGTTTTTAGCTCACCAGCATGTGTCCATAATAGATGCATAATGGAGGTAAGCTCTTTTTATGATTTCCATGTAGATATGAATTTGTTCACTTAAGTGATGCCTAAAGGTTTGGTGTGTATTTTTTAGATTTTTAGAGGTTTAGAAGTATAGGTTTTCTTGCTCACATATTAAGTGGTGGTAGAAGTTACTAAAGTGATTTTCTCACATATACTTAGGCTTTCTGAAGGTCATGATGTTTTTCAGAGCCACCTGCAAGGTAACTTGAAGTCAAAACAATAGAAGAGCCCAGAAACTGTTGGAGGTGGTCCAGGGGGCATGGCCCGGGACCCTGATGGGTGGACCACTGAGGGAATTAGAAATTATGATTGGTTATGGATATCTACATATGCTAATTGTTTGGAAGAGTATAAAAACTGTAACCTTGCTGAGAGTGGGGTTCTTTGGGGATTTTCGGATGCAGAGATCCTTGTTGAAACAACGCGCATTTTGTAGGCCCAGCGGAGGCCCAAAGCCTCCAATCTCCAAATAAAGGTATTGTCTATCTTTCTCAATTAATGTTTTGTCTGAGTGCCTATCTTCCAGGATTTTAGGCATCATAAGAATGACCTTCACTTATTACTTTTGAAGAGAAAACAGATGACCTGAGTAGAGTAAGTCATGCTTTGCACATATATATTTATATATAAGTGGATAGACAGAAAATCTAATGAAATACAGAATGAAAGAAGGCAGAATAGTGGGGGCAATTGATAAGAGATCACAAGGTTTAGAAGGCTAGGAATCATAAAAAAGGCTGAAATCAAGAGAAATGTGAGCTACATAAGGATTATGAAAGATAGGGAGGAGGAAAAAATATAAGACGATTCAAAATTTTTATTCAAACTAATTTTCAGGTTTTGTATCATCAAATTTGGGTGTTTTCACTTGTTTAAATCCAGAAAACTATCTTCTCATTTGACATTGACCTTATATGTGTATTGTGAATCTGTGCTTTATTCTTGCTTACTGAAAATGTTACCAAATAATATTCAGTAATATCTGATTACTGAACTCCTTAAATTCTTCGTAAATGACATGTAAAGAGACTTGTT
The DNA here is from genome assembly GCA_013396655.1 of Campylorhamphus procurvoides. NCBI lineage: Eukaryota > Metazoa > Chordata > Aves > Passeriformes > Dendrocolaptidae > Campylorhamphus > Campylorhamphus procurvoides. The sequence continues at coordinate 341,460 of WBMV01005713.1, forward strand.
TTAATTCTTGAATCAGAGCAGGGTTTTTTCGTTGTGTAATTATCAAAATTCTTTCTTATTGGCACAACTCTCCAAAGGTAATGTACTAAACCACAGATTTTTAGCTTTGCTAATCTTGTAATTGTATTCACCTTTTAGGAAACTGAAAATTTCCTCTCTGTGGTGTTATAGCATATATATCAACATAATCAGAGGTGTGCTTCTTTAATGCTCTGTTCATATTGGAAAAATGAGAACAAAAAATTTGTGCTAATTAGTTATATGAAAAATCCAGTGAGATGCAAAGTGTTAGACTTAATGGTACCTCAGACTGCACATTTTAATCAAAACTGTGAAGTTAATACATAATGCTAATTATACCACAGAAATTAATTCAAACAGATACATTGTAACATACTTGTAGGCTTAAGTGCATTTCTCTGTAGAGGTTTCTAATCTACTTCCTAATTATCTAATTATTAACAAGCATTTCTAATTTTTTTTTTAACTTTTAATGAGAAATCCTGTCAGACTGAATAGTGTTTTCTCTTTTAGAGAAAAATGTATTAAATATAATTGCTACTTTATGAACTGTATGTATATCAACTTATATAATGAAATATCAGGACAATATGTTAAAGCTTATAATTGGCTGTAAAATGTAAAAACTTTTCTGTGGGGTCTAACACTTCAGAGACTACTGAGGAAAAGGTACAGGTAACATCTAGATCTTTCTGGACGTATTTTGGTGCCATTGACTAAAAAAGGTCATGGACCCATATCTTCTTATTTATCAAGAACACTAAGTTTTGAGAAGATAAAGTAAAGCAACTTTAGCTTACGGATTTTGCACTTCCTACTCTAGTGAATCATGGACTCTGAGTCATTTGTGGTAATGATTAACCTGGAGCTGTTTACAAAAGCTTTATCCATGTGCCTAGTATCCCATTCTTTGAAATAAATGGAGCTGCTAATGTTCTGCTCAGTAAGAGCCTTGTGACATAAAAAGGTAAGCAAGATTAAGAAGAAAATAAAATACTGTTATATATGTGATTTTCTTGTACATTTTACTTCAGTAGAAGTAGACAATTTTCATTATAAAACAGAACTGTTTAGGAAAAAATATCTCTTGGTTTCCTGGGAACTTCAGGATAAAACTCTGCTACTCTTTGGCAGGCACTACAGGAAGGCTCACACAAATTTATTCTCATCACCACACACCTATCCTGAGAATTGTAAACAATTCAGAAGTATGCAAATAGCTTCTTAGTTTACCAAACTTTTCTGAAGACAACTTCCTTTTCAAGATGCAATTCCTGCAAAATACAGCCAATCTTACCCTTTCTCCTAGACTCTGCAGTCATTCAAACTTGCTAACTCTACACTGTATATAGAGGGTTCACTGACTTGCTCCCTGTGCCTCAGTTCTTCTAAGAGTGATTTCAGTGTGACTGATCATGCATCTGAAGAATCAGATTTCTCTTCACTAACAACGTAGAGATCTGTCTATCAACTTTCAGCTTAAATGAGCTTCTGAAAAAGTTTCTTCTTCTTTGATTCTCTTTATCTTACTTGGTTACCCAGGAAAACAATAGAATTCACTGTTTCCACAACTGCACAAAACACTGGAAAGAGGGCTTTTTTCCATTAAAAAAAGAACAGTGAAAAAGTCTAATTTTTGTAAGGCATTTTTGCCAAAATAATTCTTATAAACTTTACAGGTCTTTTACCCTGCTTATGAATGAAAAGGTACACACTATGTATACAAAGCTAATAATTCACTATCAATGGAATTAACATTATGATCCAAATAACCTAATACAGAAAAAAATTATTAGCAAAACATTTCAAGCTGTTATACAGTGAATACCTTCCCAATATGTGATTCCTTTCTCTAGCAGTGTGCTTGCTTTCCAGTGTCCCTAGGGGCCCAAAGGTGAACACCCATCTTCCTTAGGCCCAATAGGGGTGGGTGAGGGATATGCCCCTAGCCATTAGCACTTTGAGGTCCTCAGCAGCAACAATATGATGATAAAAGTGAGGCAGCCAGGACCTGTTGCACATCCATCCAGGGAGCAGGGTAGTCAGGGAGCACAGGAGCAGCCCCAGCTGTGGGCATCAAGCAAGTACCAGGCCACCAGCTGGAGTCTGTTGTGCCAGAACCCTAGTCTAGCCAGCGGCAGCTCCTAACACAGATGTAAAAGGCTATGGTGAAGAGAAGGCTACTTGGTCGAGTATAACCCACTCTGGTCCAGGTAAATTAGCTTTAGAATGGAAGTGCAATGAAAAAAAAAATTCCAAATTTGCTTATTTTGGTAGTCTTAAGATTTTTGTAATGTGTTTGTATTGTCTACCTGAAACAAAAGGGGAAGAACTGAAAAAAGTTTCTCAAAATAAATATTTGGTTCAACTTAAATATATTTTATAGTTTATTATGATTAATATACTAAGTATAAAGCTAAAGGTGTCCCTACTTTAGACATGAAGTACTGAATATTTTTACTGATATTATTTTGCCATACTTAAATAGCGTTTGCATCATTCATATACTGCTATATCTTTGGTTTAGCTCTCTGTTTGGTTGGAATCATTCTACCTTTCATCCTAATTAATTTCTAAGAAAATCATGTTGTCATTTCTAATAATGATAAAAAGTTCAGAGTGAAAGTCCCTCACTGGAATCTCACTTCTCCTGGATTTCAGAGATTTTTATTGTGGTGTCTTGCACAAATAAATTTGGAAGTGAATCACAAAGGCAATAATCCTAATCAGACAGTCATGTTTGAGAACGTTCATTGCTCTTGCTTCTTGATCAACACAGGAGTGCTGAACTCTAATGTTTTGTTTTGGCTTTTTTTTAGATCCCTTTTTAGTGAGTGCATTACAAAGAACTGATAATGACACAAATAAGGTAGATTAGAAGGAAAACATATTTTTAAATGCACTTAATAAATGACTCACAAAAATTCTAAACCACAGATGTCAAATTACTCTGACTGTACAATCTCAGATACTTTCTGGCAAAATTTTCCACCCAGTGGGTGTTCCATATTCCACAGTATAGTGACTCATGCTGGTGAAAACAAATTAAAACCACCCTATGTTTCTTTCTTTTTTCCCCCAAAAGACCACCAGAAGATCCAAAATCCAAACCATTTTTTTTTAAAAAACATGAAAATGTAGCTCAGGTGAGTTACGTGTGGGACTAGGGTTTCTCATTACTTTAAATAGTATTTGCAAAGTTTTTCACGTTAATGATTTAAAATAGGAAACCTGACAGCTCATTTTTAAAAAATTGAATGTTTAGATTTTTGGCTGATGTAAAACAAGTTGATGGGATTATGCCAGTTAAAAACATGAGAGAAATTAACCAGAATTTATTATCACCTGATAGGGAGACTTGACTTATCCTTTTTTCCTTTAGTTTGGGGTCTTTGACACTTTAGTTACAGTGACATATAAGCAGAGACGGTGATACAGTGCATGTTGTTACCCATCAGGATTGTGGAACTTCATTAATAATGCCAGTCAACACTGTTTTCAGGGTCACTCACCCTTCAATTCTCTAATCTCCAAGACCAAACTACTGTAAAAATATATGAAAATCCCACCGTGCTGGTTCATGAAAACACAAAAGCTTGCCATTTGTCAAAAAGTGATCTTTCCTGCTCAGGCTCTCTGTCCCTCTCTTTTATTAAATACAACTGTTCATCCTCAAGTGCTGCAGCTCTATCTGCCTTTTTGACAGAAAAGTCTTCTGAAACTTCTGAAGAAGTTTTAACTTCCATGAACATTTTCTTAGATTTCTTAGATTTCAGCTATCTGAAGCTTGGTGCTATATTTCATAACATAGATCCCAAACTTCTATCTCCTAATAATTTTCTGAGAAAGAAAAAGGAAGGCAGAACAGTAATTCACCTACAGTCCACTCCCCTCAGGAAAGAAAAGAAAAAAATAAGATAATTTTTTTTAGTCCATAAACCAGGTTTTTATTTATTTTTCTAAAAGCGGTTGCTAATAAAACAAAGATATTAATAATGCAGTATTGTATCAAAAAATAAAATCATAGAATCATTAGGGTTGGAAAAGGCTTCTGAAATCATTGAGTTCAACTGTTAACCCAGCATCACTACGTTCACCACTAAAACATGTCTCCAAGCCTCATCCACAAGTCTTTTGAACATTTCCGAGGATGGTGAACCTGATACAGTTGACCTCAGTACATTGATCCAGTATGTCCAGATCCCTCTGCAGAGCTTTCCTACTAGCAGATGAACACTCCTGTGCACTTGATGTCATCTGTGAACTGTCTAACGTCTACTTGATATCATCAATAAAGGTATTAAACAGAATAGGCCCTGGGAAACACTATTTATGAACATTCACCAGCTGGATTTAAGTTCATTCACTTCCATTCACAAGAAGAATAAGATGATAATATTTTTATGATTAAGAAAACCATAGGAATGTGTTTGTAAAATATTTTATCAAAAATTTGTAGGTCTCCAAAAGAAAAATAATTGAGTAAAAAAAAAAAAAAGACAAAAACCCACTAGCTTTGCTTTTTTGCTTTTTCTGTTGGTTTGATGAAAGAGTTGTGTTTTCCAAAGAAGCAATACAGGAAAGTAAGCCTTTCTAGTTCAGTGAGTAATCTTATACTCTATTGAGATTCTGTGATATAAGTCTACCTCTAATTGCCATGTATGTTTTTGGAGAGTGAGGATGGCTTATCATTTTGGAATTGGTTTACAATTTGTCACTAGACTATTTTCAGTCTAATTTTATTTTGTTTTGCCGACCTATACATTTGCTTTAATGATATTATTTGGTGTATGAAACTGAGCAATAAAACATCTTGGTAGGTCTTAGGCTGGCAGACTTAACTTTGTAACCACAAGCAAGGGTCCTCATTTACCAATTTGTTAGATGAAGAGATAAAACCAAAGTTTCCCTAATTAAGAACTATATTGGGTTTGCATGGCCAGGCTTGGGTAGCAGGGGGAACTACAGGGGTGGCTTCTGTGAGAAGCTGCTAGAAGCTTCCCTCATATCTAACAGAGGCAATGCCAGACAGCTTCAGAACAGACCCACCACTGGCCATGGCTGAGCCAATCAGAGATGGTGGTAACACATCTGTGATAACATATTTAAGAATTAAAATAAACTTATTGGGCAGAAGTAATTGTCTCCAGAGAAGAGATGTGAGAGTATGTTGAGAGGAACAACTATGCAGACACCAAGGCCAGTGAAGGAGGGACAGGAGGTACTCCAGGTTCTGGAGCTGAGATTCCCCTGCAGCCTGTGGTTAAGATAATGGTGAAGCATACAGAGCATGTGCCTCTGCAGCCCATGGAGGCCCACAGGGGTGCAGAGATCCACCTGCAGCCCATGGAGGAGTCCTAAGTCAGAGCAGATAGATGCCTGAAAGAAGGCTGTGACCNTTAAAATAAACTTATTGGGCAGAAGTAATTGTCTCCAGAGAAGAGATGTGAGAGTATGTTGAGAGGAACAACTATGCAGACACCAAGGCCAGTGAAGGAGGGACAGGAGGTACTCCAGGTTCTGGAGCTGAGATTCCCCTGCAGCCTGTGGTTAAGATAATGGTGAAGCATACAGAGCATGTGCCTCTGCAGCCCATGGAGGCCCACAGGGGTGCAGAGATCCACCTGCAGCCCATGGAGGAGTCCTAAGTCAGAGCAGATAGATGCCTGAAAGAAGGCTGTGACCCTGTGGGAAGCCTGTGCTGAAGCAGGCTCTTGGAAGGGACCTGTGGACCCCTGGAGAGAGAAGCCTATGCCANGAGCAGGTTTCCTGGTAGGACATGTGACCCTGTGGGGGACCCATGCTGGAGTAGCCTGTGCCTGAAGGACTGCACTGCATGAAGAGAAACCCACAGTGGAGAACAGGAAGGACTGCTCTCCCTGAGCAATGGCCAAAACAACATGGGATGAACTGACTTACCCCTATTCCCTGTCTCCCTGTGCTGCTGGTAGGGAGGAGGTAGAGGCTGGGAAGGAGGGAGGGGTGGAGGCCAGGGCCAGGTAATTTTAAAGTTTGTTTTACTTCTTGTTATCCTATTCTGATTTTTATTGGTAATAATTTCATTTAATATCCCTAAGTCAAGTCTGTTTTGCCTGTGAAGGTATCGGTTAGTGATGTCACCCTATCCTTTTTTTTTTTTTTTTAATCTCCTCTGTCCACTTGTGGCAGTGAGTGACAGACAGGCCTTGGTGGGTACCTGACATGCAGGCTGGGTCAACCTACTACAGACTTTTTCATAAATTATCTGTATGAGTGTTTGCAAAGTCTTTGGAGTGTATGGTGATGGATGATGTATAAATAAGACACTTATTTTTATAAATTAAATAACAGTTAAAAATTATAAAATACAGAGAAGTTATGGTTAACAATTAAGTGTGTTATCCATCCAGCAGTGTTATCCATGATATTTCTGTCAAAAAAAGAGTATGGAGAGATTGACGAGCTATTCACTCTAAGGCTGCTCTGTCTCATCACACTGCTCCATTTTTTTTAATTCCTACTACCATCTGAGTTGAGATCTCAGAGTTCCATGCTCTACAACAGTTCCCAAAGGAAAGGTACTGAAAGTCTGATCTCCCTGCCTCAAAATTCCTAACTTCCCAAGTACTTCACTTATAACCTTTCAAGCATGTCTACTTTTTTCTGCCCTGAATAGTGTGTCTTAGTTTTGCCACCACACTGACCACCGTTTCAACTCCCCAGCCTTCTGTATTTTGTCACATTTATCCCCCATACTTGACTACATAGTACCACTATGCCCCTCTATCTATATTCCCTGCCCTGAAATTTCTGTGCTCATGAACCTCATCTTTCTTGCCCTCCAGGTCCTATAAATAATATTGTCAATTCCCCCACTTTCTAAATAGTTTATGAATGCTTCATGGTCTTGTGACTACTGTTGTTGCTCTCCCACTGATCATGGAAACTTGTTTTTCTTCCGTATCTTTCTTACTCCCTAGTTGGCCAGGAACATAGACTTAGTGCCTCTGTAGGAGGGATTTACCATGGCAAGATACTTGCCAAAATCCACTTGGATACAAGCAAAAGCACAGAAACTGAGGTCCAAGAACTAAGAAGGCAAAAAAGATATATGACAGCCTTACCCAAGAAACTGTGTTAGTTGTTCTTTTTTTAGCTTAAATGACTTGGAGAAGGGAACAAATGTGAAGCTGATGCTACAGATTTGCAGAAAAGTTTGAAAATGTTACATCAGTAACATCTGCTGATGGAACAGGAGATGAAATTCAGTGTTGATAAGCACAAGGTAATTTGCCTGAGGGAAAATATGACTGGAAGATAGCTCTTACTTGTCATGAGAGTGATCCCAAAGTTACTGTTGACAGTTCTCTGAAAATGTCAACTTAGTGTCCAGCATTAGAGGGACAAATGATAGACTAAATTTAAAAAAAAAAAAACAAACACACAAAAAACCCACAAACAAACCCACAAAAAAAACCACCAAAAACCAAAACCCAACCAACCAAGTAAACAAACAAACAAACAAACAAACAAAAAAGAACCTGTCCACCAAAATAGGAAGATTATTCCTGCTTACTGTATGGTTTTCAAGCACTTTCAAGGTTATGTGCAGCTTTGGTTTTTTGGGTTTTTTGACCTGTATCTTCATTCAAAAGACTTTAAGAGAAGCAGAACAGATTGTTCATCCAAAAGTATTTCCTACGTCTTTGGGGCTTAGGGAAGTTAGCATTTCAACTTATGGAAATAAGATAGGTTAGGGAGATTTTATTAGAGAGAGTTAAAATTATGAATTAATTGAAAAGGTGAATAGTGATTAGTCACCATTTCTTGTTATTGAAAAAGTAGCTAACACCAAACAAAATCATCAAGCAACTGATAAATTGATTTAAACAACAACATAGTACTTCTGTGTATAATTAAGTATGATCATATGTAATAGGAATATGGCTTGGGTACATATTTAGCTTGGCAAAATTTAGTCATAAGGTGGTTTTGGAATGATAACCCAGGGAAGATTTATACAGTACATGCCCTATTTCCTATACCATTTAATTAAACATTTGCCATTGAGCAGTGACAGAAGAATTTGCAGAATTTAAAAATGCTCCAGGGTCCTGTGAATATTACTGCTGCTCTCTCACTGATCACACAAATGATACATGAAGTTGAAAAAAAAAAACCCAACCAAACCAATGCAACTCAACCAACCAAANTCCAACCCAACCAACAAAAAAAAAAACCCCCACCAAAAAACCCCCAAAACAACCCAACAACCCCCCCCAAAAAAAAAAAAAAACAAGAACCCCCCTAGAAAGATTATTTATTCCCCCTTTATGTTAAATGCTTGGCTTAATCCCTCAGGTCTGAAGGTTTTAAGTATATCACAAGTCAGAAGTGGAATACGTTTGTGGTTTCTGTGACATAGTTTCACATCTAACCTTTAAGTGTTTTTCTATAGGAGACTATACTGATTATAAATAAAATTGAGGTAACCAAATACATATAAATATATTACAGATATAAATAAATGTGCGGGATAATCCAGCCAGTGATCAATAAGAATTCTGTATTATCATTATGTCATAAGAATGTTTTTCACAGCTAATATATTTGACTCAATGCTTTTTATAGCTGCTAGAATTTCTGTATCAGGAAATTGTCATTCTATAAGGAAAGATCACTGCAAACATATGCAAATCCTCTGATTTTATATGTTGAGATAAAAATGGCTTTCTAGGCAATCTTTTTTTTTTTTCCCCTAGATAAAGGCAAAGATTTTTTTTAATGTAGGGTTTCCCCCTCCCCCCCCCCCCC
>WBMV01005713.1:350296-364149 GCA_013396655.1 Campylorhamphus procurvoides
AGAATGAAACTTGTATTTTCCTAATTTATCTAGGAGATTTATTCGTGTAGGGGAAAATTGACTGCTAAAAGAAAGGAGGAAGGAAAATAGGAGAGTGCACACGAGAGAAAGAGAGAGAGATTGAGAGAGGGAGAGAAAGAAAGCAGGTCTTTGAGCTGAGTAAAATGGGTAAATTTCAGAGATAACTAGTTTATGCCATGTGGCTGTTAAGAAAGCAGTGGGGATTTAGAGATTCAGAAGAAGAAGAGAAGCATACCGTAGTGCAGTAAGGTTCTGTGAGCTATATAATCTACTTAAAAGTTTGATTAGGAATTCTATTGTGCCTGAGCAGTAGACAGTCTGCCTTATGGACATGAAGGAAAGCAATGGATTCTTAAACTTTCATGTGGCAGCACTCCCATTGTTGTCTCTTTTTATTAATGACATGGAGGTAACCATGATAAGTCTAAATGGGCAGAGCACTGATTGGCTTAAGTGAACTTCCTATCTATAAAGCCTTGATAGTTTCCCTGTCTGCTGGATTTCTATAGCAACAACTGAAGGGCAGCAGCACATTGATGAAAAAAGTAGTAAGACACTACTGCAAGTCCTCTTCCACATTTCCTGCAGTATAATTTGTTTTTATCCTAACTCTAGCTCTTTTCAAAGATCACTCATTCTTTATTGGAGAATGTCAAACTGTGTTTGCTTCAGAAAAGCAAAACTGTTTAAGAATAAAACAGTCATGCCTACAGTCCTGATATAACATACACTCCAGAACACATATACAGATGTATGAGTATCTGCATGCATTTGGTAAATGTGTCTTGTATCCTGCTACATATTTATTTTAATGCCCTCAGATATTGGGCATTACCTATACCTATAACCTATTACCTTACCTATAACTTAGGTAAATTCAAAGGATGACATTAAATAATTTTTCTAAAATTATCATCTGGCTTTTCTCTTAGAAGTACTTGAGGTTATGTGTTATAAAAATATATTAGAATAATGTGATTGTAATGTAACATCTGTAAAGTTATAAAAGAGAGAAAACTGTATAAAGGAGCCTATAAAATGTGAACCTTAGTAATTCATATATTAACGTTCCCTTATATTATGTCAACATAGTAATCTCTTCACAGCCTCAAATTGATTTTTTTAAATATGTATATAATTGCTGAAATATTTTTTTCATTTCACACTGCAGACAACAGCATTTTGCAACTTGCATCAATTTCTTATTTGCCATTAACATTGCAGATGATAAGTATGCTGTGTTTTAAACTTATTTCACGTTATTCACTCTGTAAATTATGTATTTGCAGAAGAAAATATTTACTCTGTAAATAAAGAGGAGTTCAAGGTCATCGGCTAAACATAATTCGATACAAACCTTGCATACACAATAGCAATACCTATATAGCACACATTCACATCATCAACATCATAACAACTGATGCTGAAACATTTTGCTACAAGCAAGAAGATGCTATAGTTATTTGTCTTTCTAATGATTTTTACTTTTCCTACAGCTTATTACAACACTTTCATTTCTCCTCTATGAAGTATATTTTATTCCAAGAGTGCACAGTGATTGCATCAGTTATACCATAATGTGTTCATGTTATCATCGGATTCAAACTGATTTTTAATTTCTGTATCCGTATCAGAGAGATACAGTGAATTAACTGTGAAATCTTTATAATGATGACTTGAATCTGACACAACTTTAAATGTTTCTTACAGTTTCTAGCATAAATTTTTATGAGTTTCTATAAATTGCTTCAAAAAGCCCCAGGAATAACACATATTTTATCCCTGGATAACAACCTATGTTCATCAGGCTTCAGTAAATCAGAAACAAGCTTTCCTTGATTACACTTAAGGACAGAACTTCAAAAATTAAGAGAATATGCAGATGGGGAAGAGCTTTTAACTTATTTTATTATATTTTTTATAGATTTTTTTATCCATTATATCCAGTGAATACTTGTTTCACTACTGAGGACTTTCAATTTTCCCTTCCTTTCAAATACCTGCAGAAGTTACTGGGTAATTTATTGCTGGCTGCTGGACACCACAAATTTTAGACTGATGGTCCCAAGTAAATTAGGTCAACACTACAATAATTCAAAAGGAAAACACTGTCAACACTTCAATAGGAAAAACTGAATTACTTAATTATCATAAGTTTTAATGAAAATAAGTTCGAGTTACTCTGAACTCTGCTCTACTTTTCAGAGATGATAAAGCAAAATCCTAATTACAGTACATTTTTACTTTTTCAGCATATCTATATTCTGCTGCATGCCTTCATAGAAAGAAGATGAAATTGACTTCAGAAAGTATATAATATTTCCTTTCCTTGCAGCAGACCTTCATAGCTATGGAAAGTACAGACCAGAAAAGACAGAAAAGACATGATCAAAACATATCTTAAGCCCTCGGGTCTTCAGTGCTTGGAAAGCAACATAAACTTCTCTCTAGTTGTGCTAAAAATTATCAGCATAAAATTCCAGGTCAGCTTTGTGCCTCAGATAAGATATGATCTGTTAGCTTTTATGGGGTGCTCTTTAATATTCATGTTAGGAGAAGCAAAGCTATTTGCAGCACCATGGACACTTAAATACATAAAGAAAAATGGCAGAAGGGGATAAAACTGAAATAATATGATTCAAAGTCATCAAAGAATCATTGTAGGAAGAAAGGAAAAACAGTTCAAATAGATAACTATGAAACATAGAAATGCACTTTTCCTTGCTGAATATTTGACCAGGTATTCATAGAAAAGTGTGTTCGGGCCAGGAGAGATAATCTGGTGAAATCTCCACAGAAGAAAATGTTTCCATTTATGGTGGATTGACCTTGGCTGGACATCAGGTGCCCACGAAGCCACTCTATGACTTCTCCCCTCAAACAGCTAGGAGGGAGAAAATATGATGAAAGGCTTGAGATAAAGAAAATGAGAGATGACTCAGCAAGTACTACCACAGGCAAAGCAGACTTCACTTGGGGAAATTAGTCTAATTTATTGCCAATCAGAAGTTGGAGTATGATAATGAGAAAAAAAAAACATCCCAAATATTAAACCACCTTCTCTCCATCCCTCCCTTATTCTTGGGTTCAGTTTCACTCCTGAATTTTCCACCTCCTTCCCCAAGCAATCCAAGGGACAGGAAATGCATGTTGTGGTCAGTTTCTCACACATCTTTGCAGATCCCTCTCTGTGGAGCTCTTCATCCACAAAAGAAAGTCTTCTTTGAATTTCTGCAATATGGGTCCTTCTCACAGGCTGCAGTTCTTCATAAAGGGCTGTAACATGAGTCCTCTTCATGGTTGGCAGTCCTTCAGGAATTGACTGCTCCAGTATGGGTCCTCCATGGGATCATAGGTCCTGTCAGAAAAGCTGCCCCAGCATAGCCTATCCATGGGGTCACAGCCTCTTTTGGGAATACTCACATGCTTTATTGTGGGGTCCTCCACAGGCTGCAAGGAAATCACTTCCCCGCCATGGACTTCCAAGGGCTGCAGTGGGACAGCCTGGCTCACCATGGTCTTCACCATGGTCTGCAGGGGAATCTCTGCTCTGGTACCCAGAGCATCTCTCCCCACTCCTTCTTCAATGACCTTGATGTCTGCATAGTTGTTTCTCTCACACATCCTCACTCCTCTCTTTCAGCTGCTTTTGTGCAGCAGTTTTTTCCCCTTCTGAAACATGTTATTCCAGAGGTGCTGCCACCATTGCTGATGGGCTCAGCTTTGACCAGTGACACATCTGTCTTCAAACTACTGGACACTGGCTTTATCAGACATGAGGGAAATTTCTGGCATCTTCTCAGAAAATCCACCACTATATCTACCCCCAGTACCAAAATCTTGCCACACATACCAAATACACTATTTTAGTTCTGTTCTATAAGGAAGATGCAGGGACATAACTGATGTTGAGACAATGTATCTACCACATATTGTCTTGTAAGTAGATTGGCAAAGTTGCTATCTGCAGCAAAAGATGAAGTACGGCATTATCTGCTAAAATTAAACATCTCTGGAATAACCATCCAGTATGTCTTTTACATATCTTCAGTGGAAAAGTTTATAATGCTGATAGGGATAATATTTTTTACGACATTTAAAAACATTTCCAAATGGCTAAGGAAATGTTGATGTACTTACACAGTTATCATAGAAGTGCATTTTATTTCTTTACTTTAGTTAGTCATCAAGGACTTGATTTTGTATGTTCTCTCATTGTGGAATCTAACAGGTCTGATTCCATCATGGGACAAGGATTCACACTGAATGACTTTAACTGTTGAATATAAACTAATCACAGAATTGTTAACATTGAAAAATACCTCTAAGATCATCCAATCTAAGTGCAATCTAGGACAGCTGTTCACCAAGAAACCATGTCCTGAAGTGCCATATCCACATGTTTTTTGAACACTTCCAGGGATGGTGATTCCACCAATTCCCTGGGCAGTCCATTTCAATGCCTGACACCCCTTTCTGTGACACAATCAAATGATGTTTTTCATTCAGCAGCTATTGAACTAGAAAAACATAATTAAAATGTCAGTTATAAACCTAAAGGGACAAAAAAAGCATTTATCATGACACAGCAGAAATTGACATGCTGTAAGTCCCTAACCAGAAACATCCTGTTTTTAGCTTTCCTCGACAAAGTGATATAGAAAGCAAAGATGAATCACATAAAATACAGAATTAACAATCCTTGTCTTGAAGAAAATGGGAGCTATAAAACATTTTGGAAATGATGAAATACAGTGAAACTGAAGCAACAGGCAATTAAAATAGAAAAGGTTTTCTATATTTTCTTTCCAGGCAGTTAGAATTTGTGCAAATAAATTCCTTGTGCTTTTTGATTTTTAGAAGACTACATAGAACAAAATTAGGGTGCTGGTTAACTCACAAGAAAGCACAAAAAACAATAAGGAAAATGTCCAGCTCTGCATTGTGGGGTCATCATAGCAACATAGCAACGTAAATCCCTAAACCAGTGTCTTAGTTCAAGGGAGAACTAAGATATCTATGTTGGCCAAGAAATAATCCCTCTCCTTTAAATTTAGAGAACAGAACTTTAATTAGGAAAAATATATGTAAAGGAAAAGATAACAGTTCTTAACCACAACACATATATCCATATATACAACAACAGTCTGCAACAAACCCCTCCACCCCCAAATGACAAGGCAAAACAGTCTAAAAGGTCCTCTTGGCTACTCCCCAAAAAGGGAAAATTTGATTATATCCACGGACAGCAGGTGGCGCTGTCGCGCCTGGCCGACTGGGCTCTCCCCTTAGGTGAGGTGGCAGGCAGTTCCCAGGTTAGTTCCCGTGAGAGAAAAATAGTAAGCAAAGCAGCAACAATCCTGTGTCCGCAGGGACAGGGAAACCGGAGCTTTCTCCCACCTCTTTTTCCCTCACGGCAATCCTTGTGGTGGTTATGAATGCTCATGGATGAAAACAGTTGAGTTGAGAAGGGAGAAAAGGAACACCGTCCAGTATCAAGTGATGCTGGGATCGGAGTGTGCGTCCCCGTCCTCCTACTCTGCGAGCTCTCTGACCTGTTGGTGCAGATGATGGCTGTGGTCTGGTTGGGAGTAATGGTCGTAGTCTGGTTGAGAGTAGTGGTTTCCTCCTGTCGAGGTCCTGCTGCTCCTCTGGATCCAACCAGTTCCTTGAGGTCTTCTGAGCCCCGTTTATGTACCCTCAGGGACCACCCAGTCCCTCCCCCAGGGTGGGGACTCACACAGTGGATGATTAACTCTGTGAGTCATGGGGTATTGTTGAACCATTGATGGCCCATTAGCAATCACACCCCCTCAGGCTGGGTGTGAAGGTGCTAACGACTTCCTGGGCAGCTGCTGCAAATGGTCCATTGTTCTTGGGGAATGAATAGAGGGGGTAGAACACATAGCTTTGATCAGCCACACTCAGTGATAACTGGTCCCTCCTGCTGAACTAGGACAACCAGCACGATATCTAATGACATATCCTAGTTAGAGGGGCCAGGATGAGTTTACCTGGTGTAACCAAAGCTCTGTATCTCATGAATGTTAATAGTGGATCATTTGCAGCAGCAGCCCAGGGCATGCCTGACAGCTCAGGCTACAAGCTGGGTGTTAAAGAACCCTGTGAGGCATTGGAATGTTTCTGTCTTCACACCAGTGTGTCATCTGCCTCTGGGGAGGCAGTAACACCTTCACACGCAGCCTGAGGGGTCATGTTTGCTGATGGGCTATTAGGGACTGGCAGTAGTAATAACCTAGACCATCAAAGCATCCTCATATGACTCATAGAGTTAAATCACCCATTGTGAAACTCCTCGCCCTGGGGGAGTTACTGAGCATTCCCACCCGCACCTGAGCATATATAATATTCAAGTTTTGGGACTTCTGGTACCACTCGTTGGATCCAGAGAGGACCAGAACTTCAACAGGACTGTGACTACCATTCTCAACAAGACTGCAACCATCATCCTGACCAAAAGGTTTCTTTTTCTTTTACTTTGTACTCAGGGGGACCACGTGGTACTCAGCACAGGGGCTAATAAACACCATTCTGTTCATGTCCCAGGGTGTTGGGTTATGCATCTGTTTCTTCTGGATTAAAACCAGGGTTTTTTCTGTATCATTTTATTTATTGTAATCATTTTAGTAAATTGACTTGTTCATTTCCCCCCACCAACTCACCTTGAAACCAAGAAATGACATGTATCTGGTGTGCCTTCCCTTTTCAGGGTGAGAAATTTTAAATGGTAGCTGCAGTGAGACTGAGCATTGTCTCAAAGGAAAATCATAAAGAGAATTTTCAAATTATATTAAAAAAATTAGTTAATGATCATCAGAGTATAAAAAGTATATATCGGAAACTGGGAAGGTGTAGGGGGATATGTTTACAGAACTCACAATGGAGATGAGAAGGAAGCATCCATTAAACACCAGATACACACTAAAGCTGCTCTATCACTCCCCTCTGCAACTGGACAAAGGAGAGAAAATATAACAAAGGTTTCATGAGTTGAGATAAGGGTGGGGACAGATCACTCACTGATCACCATTATATGCAAAACAGACTCAAAGTGGGGATATTAATTAAATATATTACTGACAAAATCAAAACAGGATATTTAGAGTAAAATAAATCTTACAAACACCTTTCTCCCACCCCTGCCTACTTCCTGAGTGCAAACTCCTCCCACCCCCCAGCAGCACAGGGAGAAAGGGAATGGGGGTTGCAGTCAGTTTATCACGCGTTGTTTCTGCTGCTGCTCAGGGAGGAGTCCTTCCCCTGCTCCACTGTGGGATCCTTACCACAGGAGACAGTCCTTCGTGAACTTCTCTGCGTAAGTCCATCCCACAAACTGCTTGCACATAGGCCACTTTTCCATTGGGTACAGACCTTCAGGAACAAGCTGCTGCAGCATGGGTTCCCCACAGAGCCACAAGTCCTACCAGAAAAACCTGTTTCAGCATGGGTTCCTGTCTCCACAGGTCAGCAGATCCCTGCCAGGACCCTGCTCCATCATGGGCCTCCCATGGCATCACAACCTCCTTCAGGTATCCACCTGCTCAAGCATGGATCTCCTCCGAGGGCTGCAGGTGGACCTCTGCACTCTTGTGATCCTCAATGGACTGCAGGGGCACAGCTTCTTCACCATGGTCTGCACCAGGGGCTGCAGGGGAACCTCAGCTCTTGCGCCTGAAGCACCTCCTCCCTCCCCTCCAGTAACTTTGATGTCTGCAGAGTTGTTCATATGTTCTCATGCCACTCTGGCTGCAATTTTCATCTGCACAATAACTTTCCCTTCTTAAATATGTTATCACAGAGGTGTTACTATAATTCCTGATTGCCTTGGTCTTGGCCAGCTGGATGCCATTGGCTTTGTCAAACACAGGGGAAGCTTCTGGCAGCTTCTCACAAAAGCCACCCCTGTAGTGTCCCCAGTTACAATCTGCTTAATCACAGAGGAGCAAAGAGAGCTCTGTGGATTGTAGAAAGAACTTCAGGTTGGAATATTCCCCAAAATGAGATTAAAACTCAAAGTCACATGTTGATACCAAAACCTGATATTCTTACTTTATTAACTGCAAAATAGGTAAAAAAGAAAGAAAAGGAAAAAATGTAAAAGAATTGGAAAAAGCTAAGAGTACTTTAAAAGCATAGGAAGTTTACCACCACACTGCTACCTTTCTGCTGAGATGAGGAGTGGGAGCGCGAAGAAGTTTCTGCTTTTTTTTTTTTCATTCTTCTCTGCAATTTATAATGATTATTTCTGTCCTCAGTGGAGTCCGGCAGCTTGTTTAGAATGGAATCCTGCTGTGGTAGAGGTTTAATCGGCATGGTTCCTGCAACTCATGGGTGACTATGGTCGTGCTTGGGCTGCTTGCTCCAGGGAGGTACTGCTCATGTCCCAGCAATGAGTTTGCATTCCATCTCTAGGACTGGGGGTTTTCACAACTCACTCGTGTAGCATAGCTGATCAGTCTCCTTAGGCAGAGAGACTTGTAGAGTGGGTGGCTCTCTTCCCCTACTCTCCTGGTTTTGCACAGTTTTTCCTTCACTTTATATAGAGTATAAGACCTTTCTGATATGGTTCATTTCGCAAGTAGCCTTCAGGTGTCCAAAGATAAAGCAGGGGCAATGAAGAAGCATTTTTTGGAGAATTTTTATATTATGAATTTTTTACACTCCCCACTACCAAAACCTGGCCACAGAAACCCAATACATGAGGCTATGGAATTTTTCATCCTATAAAGGGTTAGGCTATGTTACTTAAAGAATTTAAACTGCTTGACCATTGGACAGTTGCTCTGGAATTTATTCCAAATATGTTGTGAAGCCAACAAAACAATGTAAAGGATTATTTAAAAAAAAGGTTAATCTAGTTGCTCATGTTTTATAGATAAAGCAGTGTTTTGACTGTTCTTTGGTTATGACAAACTGCAACAGGATATCAGGAGCTTCTATTGGGCCTAGAAGACAAGCAAAGGATTTTGTTTAAGGAGAGCTGTTGCAGTCTGTTCTGAGGAACTAACCAAATCTATTCACATCATTTAAGAGTGCATATGACAGAGTGGATGACATTTTGTTCACACAGTGAAACAAACTGACTTGTATTGTGTTCCAGGATAAAGAGAAGTGAAAGCAGGTGCAATGGGAGAACATAGCTGGTAGACCCAAAGGAATTTGAAGCATGTTGGAAATAACTTTGGGAACGATACTAATCCTTTTGTAATAAAGAAGAAAGAATTAAAGTGGTTGGTAATAGCAAGATACTTACTGGAATCAGCAGTTACCGACATTCAAATTCATTCCTGACTTGTGTTCTTTCAATTCACAAAAGACTGCAGATTTAGGGTGGTGGTGAAATCTGAGATCAGAGAAATTTTATTCCCTTCGACTTTCTCAGAGGGCAGCAAACAGATATTTCTGTGTAAATTTTAGAGAATAAGGAAACTGACAATATTTGGCATCTAGCCGACCTCCACTGCACTGTTAAATGTATTATAGATAAGCTTAGAGGACAGGCAGCAGGGTCTCGGCATTCAAAGTAAGCAAAAGGAGAAAGGTTCAGCTATTCTCTCTGAAAAACCTTGCCCCATGATGCCCAGATGATGGGAGAGAAGACAAAAATAAAAAATACTGTTATTCCTAACTTCTGCATAATGCTTTGAATTGAAGAAGAGTGCAGGGAAGTGAGTGTGGAACATTTTACCTCTGAGAGAGAAATCAATGAGCAATTTCATAAATGTTTTCATGTGATGTGTGCCCCCCAGGGGTTGTCACAGAACAGCTTTTTGGAAAAAAAAGAATATAGGTGTCACTGAACTTGAAAACTATCCTGTAAAACTCCTATTTTCAAGAAATTCATAGAAAAATGCCAAGGCACCACTTGTTGTTACCATTTATCACTGATGGGTGTGCGCCTGGAATAGGAAAAATAAGTCTATGTAATATTGTTCAAATCAGTTCAGCTAGTCTTCAAAATAATAACACTCTTTTGAACATCAAAAAATTAAAATTTTTAATGTTGCTTTTTAGTTTGGAACCCTAAATATATTAACTTGAATTTATTGGTGAAGCATTGTTCTACAAGTGTTTTGGGCACCCAGTCTCCTTCTTTTTCTTACATGGTGTGTTCTCCAAATCACAGAGGCATATTTTTACCCTGCTATGAAATAAATGAATGGAAAGGATATTAGAGGAAGATAGGGCAGATTGCAGTGAGCAGGCACAGGGCTTGCTCAGGCAAGTGTACTGACCAGCCACAATTTGCAAACAGACCCTCGTATACCCCACTCTATCTGTTTCTTCTTAGCTCTCCTCTGTTCCTCCTGCACATTGCTTCATTAGTTGGCACAGTCCCAACAACAAGTTGGACCCTCAGATTCTCATTCTTACCAGTTTCAAAGTCACAGTTTGCTCGAAGTTTTGTGATCACAAGATCAATTCACACACTTATATTTGTGTGACTGACAAATGCTTGTTTCTTGTCTTCATCTTTGTAATGTTTTTCTGTCAGTTCTCTGCCTCCAAATATTTTGTTCATGGTTTCCCTGTTTTCCTTGGTGTTCCATTTAACAAGGTTGTCAATCAAAAAATCGTACTAAAATAAATCTTCCCATATTCAACATACCATAATCTATTACTTTGACTGGCTAGGCTTGGTTCTCCCTCCCTTATAATTTGTCAGTCAGGTTTGTGTCTCTGTATGTTCTTATGTATGCCTTTCCTCCTTTGTCATTATCCATTTTAACACTAAAAACATCCTTGACCAGACACCTTTAAAGGAGCAGAGACTTTCTCTTTCCCCATATCCACCCATATTGCCACATCCTTTGTGACTTTACCTTTAGCCGCATCTCTTTATGTCCCTTCTGGCAGCTCCCTTGTGATCCAAACCCAGGTCTTCTAAACACTTGTCCTAGTTCAGCAGGAGGGACCAGTTATCACTGTGTGGGGGTGATTAAAGCTATGTATTCTACACCCTCTATTCATTCCCCAAGAACAATGGACCATTCGCAGCAATTACCCAGGAAGTCGTTAGCACCCTCACACCCGGCCTGAGGGGGTGTGGCTGCTAATGGGCCATCAACGGTTCAACCATACCCTATGACTCATAGAGTTAATCACCCATTGTGTGAGTCCCCGCCCTAGGGGAGGGACTGGGTGCTCCCTGAGGGTACATAAATGGGGCTCAGAAGATCTCATGGGCAGCTTGTCAGATCCAGAGGAGCAGCAGGACCTTGACAGGAGGAAACCACTATTCTCGATCAGAATACGACCATCAATCCCGACTAGACCACAGCTATCATCTGCACCAACAGGTCAGAGAGCCCAGCCAGCTAGGCGCGATAGCACCACCTGCTGTCTGTGGATATAATCACATTTCCCTTTTGGGGAAGTAGCCAAGAGGACCTTTTAGACTGTTTTGCCTTGTCATTTGGGGGTGGAGAGGTTTGTTGCAGACTGTTGTTGTATATATACATATATATATATATGTGTGTTGTGGTTAAGAACTGTTATCTTTTCCTTTACATATATTTTTTTTTTCCTAATTAAAGTTCTGTTCTCTAAATTTAAAGGAGAGTGATTATTTATTGGCCAACATAAATATCTTAATTCTCCTTTGAACTGAGACAACACTGCTTAGTATTCTATATATTTACTAGTCCTGGTCAGTAATTTACATTATGACCAAACAGGCTGTCATCGTTTAACCCCGGCTGGCAACTGAACACTATGCAGATGATTACTTACTATCCCCCAGCAGAACAGAGGAGAGAATCAGCGTACAAGTGAGAAGACTCATGACTTGAGATAAAGACTGCTTAATAGGTAAAGGAAAGAGCCACAGAAGCAAACAAAAGAAAACAGCTCCTTTCGGCCATCAGGCCGGTGTTCAGTTACCTCCAGGAAAGCCAGGCTCTGCCGCATTCCTGACGGGTAAAGGAAGGATCCACTCCAGACAAGGGTTGGATAGGAATGGTCATTTTATTAGGGGTGCATGGGACTTATATAAGCTCAGGGTGGAAGGGTCCAGAACTAGGGAGGAGCCAGGGGCGGAGTTAGGGCAGAATGTGACAAGAAAGGAAAAAGGGGGGTGGCAACTGCACCAAATAAGGAAAAACTGGGGAGTGGCCAGCCATATAAGGAAGTGGTGCACTGCACCAAAAGCTGACCAATGAAGAAACTGAGGGATAAGAACCAATCTCAACAATCTAACAATAGAAATGGAATTAATACTATTCTAATACAAGAAATGGTTATCTATACTATTTGAATCGGTAAAAACTTTGGAAACTCATCAGTCCATGGGTCTTTCTTAGCACGATGCCTCCTCTTCCAGTCTGGTACTGGTCTTTTTATATTCTCTCTTAGTGTCCTTTCTTTTTTGTTCTCTCCCCTTATAATCGCCCGATCGTCCCCTGACAAGGCGCCATCACACATAAGGGTTATTTGAGAAGATAAACACCATCACTCCAAACACTTCCTCCTTCTACTCTTCAGCTTTTATTGCTTAGCATGACACCATGTTTGATTTTTATGACTGTGAAATACCATCACTCTTTTATTATTTTTAATAATTGGATTTTTTAGTTTTAAATCTATATTTAATTTTGCATTTTCTCATTAACAAAGGGATTTAAAGCAAGGAATATTAAAGTTTATATTATTTACATATACATGTAAATATTGAAATATACAATATATTGTGTTACATATAGTGTTCACATGTGACCTATTTTTCCAGTATTTCTTACTCCTTTCTTGTAATATATTTTGTAGTATAACAAATTATAAACAAATAACAAATTTAAATTAAAGGTTCTTTCCAAAAAACATGTAAGTCTCACATTGTAAGAGACCCAAAGGGATCACTGAGTGAAATTCTCTTCTCCCTGCAGGACTACCTAAGACTACGAACCTTGTCCAGATGCTGCTTGAGCTCTGACTCTCTTGGTGCCATGAGCACTTCCCTGGGGAGTCTGTTCCGGTGACCAACCATCTCAGTGAAGAATCTTTTTATAGCGTCCAACATGAACTTCCCTTGATACCACTTCACTCCATTTCCTCCTGTTCTATCACAGGTCACCAGAAAGATATCAACACCTCCCACTTGACTGCCATTGAGGAAGATGTAGACTGCAATCAGTTTTGTCTTCTGTTCTCCAGGCTGAAAAAATCAAGTGACCTCAGCTGTTCCTCCCAAGTCTTGTTCTCAAGGCCTTTCACCATCTTGACTGCCCTCCTCTAGACACGTTCCAATAACTTTATATTTTTCTTAAATTGAAGTGGCCAAAACTGCACACAGTACTCAAGTATCCTGAAATTCAATGAGGGCAAATGTAGGGTCCTGCACCTGGGTAGGAATAACCTGAGGCACCATTAGAGGCTGGGGGATGCATCTGGGGAAAGCCTGCTGAAAAGCAGCTCTGCAGAGAAGGACCTGGGAGTCCTGGTGGACAGCAAACTCTGCATGAGCCAACAGTGTGCCATTGTGGTCAAGAGGGCAATGGAATCCTTGGATACCTTAGGAAAGTATTGCCAGCAGGTGGAAGGAAGTGATTCTGGCCCTCTACTCAGCCCTAGTGAGGCCTCATCTGGAGTGCTTTGTACAGTTCTGGGTTCCTCAGGACAAGGGAGACATGGAGGTCCTGGAGCAGGTCTAGAGGAGGGCAACAAAGATGATCAAGGAAATGACACATCTCTCTGATGAGGAAAGGCTGAAGAAACTGACCCTGCTCATCCTCAAGAAGAGATGACTGAGAGGGAATCTTCAGAGGGTATCTGAAGGGGAGTCCCAAGAGGATGGAATCAGCCTTTTTTTTTTTTTT
>WBMV01005713.1:366489-378725 GCA_013396655.1 Campylorhamphus procurvoides
AGAATCTTCTGGATGCAATCCTGTACAATGTGCTCTAGGATAACCCTGCTTGAGCAGGGAAGTTGGAACAGTTGGCGTACCATGGTACCTTCCAACCTTACCCATTCTGTGACTCTCTGATTCCATGATTCTGTGAGGTGAGGCCACATCAGTGCACTGTGGAGTGGGACAATCACTTTCCTTGACTGGTAGGAGATTCTGTGCCTGCTGCACCCCAGGGCACAGCTGGCCATATTGGTGTCTGGGGCACACTGCTGACACATAGTCAACAAATTCCCAGATTTCTTTACATGGGACTGCCCTCCAGCTGCTTGTTCCACAATTTGTATGTATTTCTGTAGAGCAAAATATTTGTTTCAACTATATGTGTCTTATCTGTGAAGATGAATTCTGGGGGAATGAAGATGTTGGATCAAAAATCAGATGTACAGTTATAATATAGCTGCTTCCAATGCATATAATCATGGAGTTCATATATCACATACAGAAAATAAGGAAAACATTGCATAAATTTCCTAATATCAAGTTTGTAAGATTAAAAACAGGTTTTTTTTATCTCCGAAGTTTCATGTAATTTCAACTAGATAAACAAATGCTGAATTCGTCAGTTCAATTACTATACTCATTATTCAGTGCAACTACACTATTCAATTAAATAGGAATTAAAATTACATTGAAATTACAATCTGAATAAACTACTGCAGGAAGTTAAAAGTAATATTGTACTTGTGCTACATTTGTGCTGCATTTCATTTAAAATTCACATTAAAAATAATTAAATCAGTATTAGTTACTTACTTTAGTTTTATGTTACTTTTATTTTATTGGAAGCACAAGAAACAGGAAAATCACAATTAAGCCAGCATTTTAAAGGCAAGTCCTTAGAGTTAGGGTTTTTTTAAAGAAAATGCATTCCATGCATAGTCTGTCATAATGAAAACCAAAAATATAGTTAATGTATACAAAGACATGCTTTGGATGTTTGCTGGTAGTTTGTAATGCCTTCATGTCTCATTGCCAGAAGATTATTTGTAAATCAAGATACTCCTTGGTTTAATATTAAAATCTGATATAAAAAGATACCAAAATGGTTGTGCCATATCTTCAGCTCTATGGAATATGACTTCTATCATGACTCACTGTTAGGAATGTTCCTTTTTTGATTGTTAGCACTATCAAGGAACTATTTATATATATTTTTACATATATATATAATAGTAACACATAAAATCCCCAGGTTTATGCTTGACACAAGGCAGTGCACATAAGGGCATATACTGAGACTGTTTCTTATCATCACCAAAAAGCACAGATCATTTTACAGTTATGAGTCATCTTAAATACATGTTTTGCTAGAAATTGTGTTAAAAATGTTTATTTAAGCTAAATTTTAAAAATTATTTACGATTATGTTTATTCAGCAAAACTGAAAATGTATGATTGATATCTGAAGGTGAAGATTACACAGTTTTTGTGGAGTTATAAGGTATTCCTATTATAGCAAAATCATCTAAAATATTAATTTATGTGGAATAACACATGTAATAACTGAAATGGTACAACTGTGAGCGAACAACTTACTTGTTTCACTTAAGAGTGATTTGATATAACTAGAAAGATTCCATAACTGCTCAAGAATACCTCAAGTGGTCTTCTTCATGTATTGAGATGAGGAACAACGAATCTTCAAAAATAGTTTTAACTTTTTTCAATTAAAACTTCATGTTTAACAAAATGCATTTAATTTAAAACAGTGTAGTTATTGTTTACATTTCTTAAAACAAATAAATATGTACTTTAAGGTGGCAAATAACTTCTGCAGTTAATGCAGCAAGATAAAGGCTAATATGCAACATTTTTATGCTAGCAGAAGAAACAAACTGCTGAACTGCTGGACTTCTGAAGAACAGCAGTTTATCACACAGAAGAGTTAAATGTTCTTCTTCTTTCTGAGGCATTTTCTTAACCTAGGACTTCTGAAGAGACAAACAGCTCTTCAGAAAGCTTGGACTATGGATTTATGGCCATGAACACCAGAGACTCTTTTAAGAAAATCCCACTGTTTCTATTTTAGCTGATGAGTTAAGTGATCTTAGATGACAAAGAAGCATATAGAAGAAGCAAAATATAACACAGACATACAAAAACAATAATGTATGCCAGACAGTATTTAGAAAATATCACAGAGATGCTAATACATTTATTATCAAAGAAAAAGATTGAATACAAGAAAATAACTACTGAAAGTACATGATCTATGTTTTTAAAAGTACCTGTCAATACAAAACTAGAATAGCATTGCTAACACCTTCCATTATGATGAACATGCAACTCACAAAAAGTTTCCTCTTGTTGCTTATATTATGGATTTTTTTAAGTGCCTAGCAGACACTTTTGCACTTAGATATCTGCAGGAGAACATTACTCTAGGGAGTTATATATGGGAAGGATATACTTATCCATAAGGGAGGGATCATCCTCTTAGCTATTAACATATCTTTAAGAAGCAGTTTCTTCTCTTACACAGTAAAATCGTTTAATGACAAATATCTCTGAAACCTCCTGACTAAAGCTTAAATGCCTGATTTAATACTAAATTTATTCAGTTAAATCTTCCCCTTTCCTTCTTTTTGGTAATCCAACTTTCATACTTGTACTATAGAGTGAAGTAAGGTAACACGCAGGTACCCCTGTAATGCCAGGCAGTGGAAAGATTGTAGGAAAATTTATTTCCAAAGTTGAGAATGCTAGACTTAAAAGAACATTGGCCCTAAGGACACTTCAAACACCAGGCCTGGGGGAAGACACATCCCCTGCCCTTCCCAGGGCTTTTATAATTTCCTTCCCCCGCCTCCCTCCCTCATACCAGGGAATGTTTTTCTGGAACGCAGGAGAAGAAAGCATCTAAAACTGTCTCTGGGGTAAGATGCCTCTCCTAGGCAGGAAAGCTTGATTAACCAAAATAAGCTGTGATCTTCTCAGTCTTCTACCCTTACATATAGGACAACAACTGTTTTCCTGAAGACTAAGAGGAAATAAGACTCTTTTTCTTCTAAAACAATTGTCAATAACATTGCCTCGAGCTACTGGTAATATAATTCTTACTAGCGTTTTTGTAAAAATTAACATTTCCTAGTGAATAACAGAACAGTTTTATAAATAAAAATGCAGAGTGTCTTTATTAAGGGTCAGGAAAAATCAGAATTCCAGAAGACATTTGCTTGGAAAATATGCCAAACTTTCAAATCAAATAGCTAGATTACTATCAAGTGATCAAGACCCAGTTCTTCTTGTCCTTGTATCAGTTAGCTTGGTTTGACTAATGGAAAGAAAGCTATTACTGAATTATAACAGATCAAGAAAATAACCTTTATGTTTCATATAATTTATATCTGTTTGTATTCCAACACAGTAAGTAAATTATGCTGTACAGTAAGAGAATTAATTGGTTTTGCTGGCATATACTTGAGTGCCCTTTAGTACAAAAATCAGTGTCTATGAATTTTTAAGATTAAAATCAGAATCAAATTGAGAACATAAATAGGATACAGGACCTACTGATGACAGACTGATTATGGCAGTTCTAATTCTTTCAAATTTTGGGGAATTTTTGTAAGTGTTTTGGCTCTAGTCACCTTCTAGTAAAGATGAAGCAACCGATTTTATTAGCCTTAATAAAATAGAATTCTTTTTGGAGTACTGCCACAACAAATAAAATCAGTGGAACTACTAGCATGTTAATATATCAGCCTGTGAGGGTCAGGTGGCAGAATCTTATCCATGAGATTGTATTACTTTTTTTATTTGAACCTCTGAACATTTTTGGGTGCCACTTCTATTCAAGGTATGACTGATGTTGCATACTTTCTATTTCAAAAAAGTATAAGGTAAAAACCAAGTGAAAACTGAAAGTCTACAGATTCTATCTATAGATATAGTAATTTCTATGTTATACTAGGTTTGTATTTTGGTATCAGACTACTCTTTTGCTGAAGATACTAGTATGATGCTATGACATTCTTTGCTGTCTTTTGCAGGTCCTGCGGGAAAGAAGTCTGCTGACTTTAGTCTTTCTGTTTAAAAAAAAGAAAACACAAAATAACAATAAACACAATTTAACTATTATGGTCTGAAGCAGGACTTTTTAACATTAAAAGGGGAGATAATCTATAAGATGATTTCAAATAAGCATAGAATAGTGATCATACAACCACAGTCACTAGAAAACTCTGCTAACATATTTATCTATGCTATTCATAAGAGTAGATGATTGTGATGATGTTGATTTTACAACACAATAGAAATTTATTTTACTGAAAATCCAGATACTATGAGTGTTTCTGAATGTTGCTAATATATCTTGCAAAAACAATTGCCTCAATACAAGTTGAATAAACACTATCCTCATTAAAAGTCCACATTTATAGTGTGCACATGGAGAGCTAGGACATGAAAAAACTACCTCAGACTTTCTTTTCAGTGAAATTCTATAGTTAACATTTTTTTTTAAATGTAACAAATATTCTTTTAATCCCTCACTTGCAAGAATGTTATAATTTTTGTCAATTTAAGAGAATAAACATATTAGACACTAGTGTGCAAAGGTGAACATTTTTTTTTCAATTACTATCAGAATCAGATGGATATTGTTTAATGGAGTGATCTGATAAATGCTTCATGAAAAAAGAAAAAATACTTGCAGTTTTTTAGAAACTTCCTAATGCAATAGTGATGGCAAACATAGAAACCCCTATAGGCACAGTGGAAATGCTGGTCCACTGTTGCTAAAATTCACATTTGCAGCATATAAAACTCTGATAAACATGATAAGCTTCTTAGATAAAAACATTTGCTTTTGTGGTTTACCAACAATGCCAATATTGCCAGTAAAAAACACTGTAAAAGATTTTTGAAATACTATGAGTATCTTTCAAAGGGAGATTATTAGGCTACAGATCCAATAATGATTCTTATACAGATTTTTCCCTTCTCGTCCTGCTGCATATAAATATATAAACCCCACAAACATATATATTTGTATATGCTCTAGGAAACAGTGAGCTATATATATATTTCTGTGCATTTTTTCAAAGGTAAATTTTCAGGATTTATGACCTACATCTTACCTATGCTGAGTAGTGCTTGAAGTCTTCATAGTTTTTGAGAGTAGCAACTTCGTCTTTTCCATTTGTTTCACAGTGATATCAGAAAACCTTCAAAAATTATCTGTACTTTAGCTATTGACTTTTACTATGAACAAATGATCAATCAGCAAATAATCATCGAATGGTTTGTGTTTGAAGGGACCTTTAAAGGTCATCTAGTACTACTCTCCTCCAATGAACAGGTACACTTTCTACTAGATTACTCAGAGCCTCATCCAACTTGACCTTAAATATTTACAGGGACAGGACATCTACCAACTATCTGGGAAGCTTTTAACAACTCGCATAGTTTAAAAACTTATTCCTTATGCCTAGTATATACTCTCTTTTCCTTTAAAATTATCATCCATTGTCTTATCACTACAGGTCCTACTAAAAGATCTGTCGCCATCTTTCTTATAAGTCCCTTTTAAGTACTGAAAGACCACAATAAAGTCTCCCAAGAACTTTCTCTCTTCCAGCCTTTCCTTATAGAATAGATGTTCTATCTCTCTTATCATCTTTTTGGCCCTCCTCTGGACCCTTTCTAACAGGTCTTTTCATGTCTTTCTTGAGGACCCCAAAGATGGATGTGGTACTCCAGATGGTTTTTCAGTAGAGAAGAATACAGGGACAGTATCACCACCCTTCTGTCCATGCTTCTTTTGTTGCAGCCCAGGATGCGGCTGGATTTCTGGGCTGGAAGTGTACATCATCCACTCATTTCCAGCTTTTCATGCACCAGAACCCCCAAGTCCTTCTCATCAGGCTGCTCTTGAGCTGCTTATCCCCCAGCCTGTATTGATACCAAGAGTTACTCTGACCCAGGTACAGCAAATTGCAGTTAGCCTTGCTGAATTTCATGAGGTTCCCATGTGCCAAATTCTCAAGATTATCTAGGTCCTCTGAATGGTATCCCGTCCTTCAGGAGTGTAAACAGCAGCTTGGTGTCACCTGCAAACTTGCTGAGGCTGCACTTGGTTCTGCTACCTATATCATTGTCAAAGTTATTAGACAGCACTGATGCCAGTACAGACCCCTGAGAGTCACCCCTTGTCACTGATCTCCATTTGTTGAACTGTTGACCACTGTGCTGCCTGTCTCAAATCACCTCCTTGATTCCCATGTGCTTAATGTAGCTTTTAGGAGAATCTGTTCCATGATCTTTCCAGGCAAAGAGGTGAGGCTGACAAATTGGTAGTTAGCTGCATCCTCCTTTCTACCATTTTCAAAAATGAGTGCAAAGTTTCTCTTTTTTTTCAGTCACCTGAGACCTCATCTGACTGCCATAACTTTTTGAATATCATGGAAAGTGCCTTGGCAACTACATCAGCCAACTCCTTCCAGACTCTGGTCCTCAGGTAGTCTCAAACTTGGTCATCACTTACAGTGGGAAGGCCTTTGGTCCCCCAGTCCCTGCCTTGTCCCCTCCCATCCACTCAAGAGAAATAGAAAGAGAAGTTGTCAGTGAAGACTGAGGCAAAGAAGTTGCTTGTGCACCTCAGTCTTCTCATCTGTTGTTATCAGTTTAACAATCAGGTTTATCAGGGGGATACACCCTTTTGGCCTTCCTTTTCTGGCTGATGTAAAGCTGCAGAAGCCTTTCTTACTACTCTCTGTGTCCCTTGCCAAGTTGAGCTCCAGATGGGCCCTGATCTTTCTATTGCATCCCTACATAACCAGGTATCATCCCTATACTTGTCATTGTTGCTGGGACAGACTTGATAAAAAGCAGACAAGGATCCCGAATTGATAAGAGTAAAAACTTTTATTATATATTTTTTTTTCACACAGCTACTTTTATATATTTCCTAAGTGTACGTGCAGTAACATTATTGGTGCGTATTACACACAAACAATCACCTATTGGCCACAGTTACAAACTGTCTCTATGCAAACTACTGTCTCTGTACCAACTCATCCAGGCTTCTTATCTTGTTCTTCTCATGAGTTCCCAGTCTCTGCAAGTTGTTTATCTTCACGGGTATACAGCAATCTGGCCAAGGTCAAACTCCTCTTGCTCCTTCAAGGGATCTGCAGACCTGCTGCAGTTCCCACATATACTCTCCCCAGGATACTTGTTTCTGCTTCTTCTACCTGTGCATCTTCTCACCCTTCAGCTTGACTAGCAGCTCTCGACTCAGCCAGGCTGCTGTCTTGCCCTCCCTTCCTCATATCTTACATATGGAAATCAAAAGCTCTTGTGCTCTCTGGAAAGTGTCCTTAAAGATCTGTGAGTTCTGTTCTGCTTTATTGACCTGACAGCAGTTTCCCAGGAGGTCCAGTTGACTAGCTTCTTGGAAAGCTGGAATTTTACATCCTAAACTTTAGGATCCTGACTTTTCTGTTCACCTAACCCGTATCCTTCATAACTGTGACATCCATCAATGTATGATCACTGCAACCCAAGCTGCTTCCAATAATCAATAGCTGAAATACAGCCAATTGCTTATATGTTCATAGTAAAAATTAAACCTATTGTTTGCATCCAAAAGAGGATAAGTACTGAGCTCCAATTTCACAAGAAGTATGTTTGGTCTGTCTAAGCTTTGGTGTTGAGCCTACACAACTGTGTCTGATGTAGTTACCACTCTGTTCTTTGACAGCTCTGAGTTTGTTGAGCACATTATTTTTCATGGTGAAATCTTACAAAACTTCACAAGAAGCTACTGAGAATATCCACTGCGTGTTATATTCTGGGTTTCTTTTTCCTTCTGGGACCTTTCAGCTTAATAAGACGGCAGTCTGCCTATCAATGGAGACAGCCAATTGCAACTAAAATCTTTCTACTCTATCCTACCCTATAGTCTGACCTTGGATGACAGACAATTTCTTCAATATATAGTATGGCTTACAGAGAGATAGATCTTCAATAATGTTTATTAAGGTATTTTGGTGGTTTTTTTCATTATTATAAAAATTATCGACACATTTCAGATATCTCTGAATCCTGTAGAGTCATGTGTTTTACCTCCGTAAGTTTTTCAGAAGACATCAGTCATGCTGCAATTATTCTCTTATTTCATTACTTCCAAAAGTGAAGCACTGATTTGTATATATTTTAATATTACAGCATTAATGTTGGTAGAATTGCTTTCGAAAGAGAAGAACAGGACAAAGAAGGTGGCAGGAAATGGTCTGTTATGTGATACTTTCTGCAAGATACTTCCTCTGCTGTACTTTCAGATAGCTGGGTTTCATATTATAGGCATAAATAAACAGAGCATGTTAATATAGGTATGTACATATACATCTGTGTTTACTGGCTGCATAATTCTAATAGACTCACATATATAAGCCTCATATGTGAACATATATGAATACCAGTATATATCCCACCTTACCATAAGAAAGTAACATATCTATGGGAACTTTATGGAAACATTCTATATAATCAGTGCAGAGAAAATCTCCACAAGAAAAGTCAGAAATTTAACGTATTTTCTCTCTAGTAACTTTATAGGGAGCTTAGGGCAACCCTACTTCTTGTTCTAAGTGTCTTATTTCTATACTTAATAAGTAGCACTGTAGATATGGCAGATGGGTCAAGGCTTAAGAGAAAGCAAAAAGGAGTTTTGTCCACATCAGCTTTTATGTGACAGCTGATTTTTGTGTAGGAAAAAAATGTTTTACTTCTTCAATCCTTTCTTGTGATCTTTTTTATATTCTTTGATTAAAACAACCAGTGAAGGCTTAAAAATTCAGGAATTTCAGTTTTATACAGCTGCAAAGTTCTGAGGATTTAGAAAAGGCTTTTGATGGGAATCACTCATGAATATGTGTGACATTTTACTGATTCCCAGACAAAGCTGTCAATGTTTTTGAATGTTTTTGGACAGGCAGTCAACACTGTATCATTAAAAATGGCAAACAGTAGAACAGGTGACAGTAATAGGGAATATATTACAGTTGTTATGATAATCACAGTAATACAGAAATCTATCAAAAAGAAAAAAAATTGTAAAAAATTGTGACTGAGAACAAACACGGGTGTTCTATTACTTATATTAGCTCAAGACAATGCAAATAAGTATGTTACATCTTTCTTCCTTGCTGTGGCTACCTGTGTCCAGGGAAGCTAAATCCCAGGAAAGGTGGTAGAAGTTTCTCCATGAACCAGCACCTTAGAGAGTTTTCTACCTTATAGCAACATTTAACATTATACATGACTTCCCAAGAGCTCTGACACTAATAAGCTGCTTAGGGAGTGTGTTGAATCAGTGTACTCTTTGATAGTCTTAGTTGCAATCACTTTCTCTTCATTTTTAAATCTTTTTGGCTTCTGGAAGATTCTTTAATAAAAAGAAGAAATGAAAGCTGATCAAAAGTAAGCATTCAAGGAAAGCTTTTCAAAAGCAGTTAGTCTGTGTGTCTGTTCCAGCATAAGGAATATGAGGGTGAGCTTGAAAACCTTTGAAAATGTTACCACTATCTCCCTCAGAAACTATGATTTCTTCTAACCATTGAGTATGTTTATATGCCATATAGATAACATAGACCACTGGCATGACATGACTAATATTCAAGCTTCAGTGTTGGAATCTAAATGATGCCATGATAAAAGAAAATAACTTATTGTGCTGGTTTAGAGGTAAACCAGCAGGAGAAATGGACTCACCACAAGAGAGATTTTAAGTCAGAGTTACAATTTATTTAAAGATATTACCATAAATTCACTGACACAAAGAGACAAACTACTTCCACCTCACCAGAACCCAACAGTATAACCCAGTGTCCCGGGGCACAAACCCAAAGGGGTTTGTTAGCCCTGGTGCTGAGACCCACCTGGTTCCACCAAGTCCTAAGCAAAAAGAAGTGAAGAACCTGTTGGTGCAGCTGATGGCTGTGGTCTGGTCAGGAGTGATGGTTGTAGTCCGGTCGAGAGTGGTGGTTTCCTCCTGTCGAGGTCCTGCTGCTCCTCTGGATCTGATGAGGCGTGCGCAAGTCCTTCTGAGCCCCGTTTATATACCCTCAGGGAGCACCCAGTCCCTCCCCCAGGGCGGGGACTCACACAATGGGTGATTAACTCTATGAGTCATGGGGTATTGGTGAACGGGTGATGGCCCATTAGCACCCACGCCCCCTCAGGCCGGGTGTGGAGGTGCTAACAGCTTCCTGGGCAGAAACTGCAAATGGTCCATTGTTCTTGGGGAATGAATAGAGGGTGTAGAATACACAGCTTTAATCACCCCCACACAGTGATAACTGGTCCCTCCTGCTGAACTAGGACACTTATGCAAATGGGTATGTAACTACAGATAATGTGGTAATTTGTTTCTCCACCTTATCAATATTGTGATCTTCCACAAATAAAGAAAGTGTGAATTCATTATTTAATTTAAATATCTGCTTTAAATTTCTGTTATTTTTAACCAAGGCAGCATCACAGAAAAATTCCTGTTCCGAACAACATGAAAGCAGCAGGAAAAGGAGGGAACTCAGTGACAGAGAGCGAGTATTTTCAAATTAATTGAGAGGGATAACATAAAAAAATAGTTGATAATGTATATAAATAGACAAATAGTACTAGAAGAGGAGTACCAGAATCATGGTACAATAACAGATCATCTTTGGGCTTTGAAGAGGTTGTGCTGTATTCTGATATAATCACAGATTCTGAGAGAGGTTTATAAATGTTAACGACATCTCAAGAGGAATAAGAAGGAAAAAATAGAGACCAAAAAAGGTAAGTATATTTAAACCAGAATCATTACACGGACATGAAATAAAAAGTATCATATATGGCATCAATATTTGTTGAAATATTAATATCAATTAGATAAATATTAATATAAATAACAATGGAAACTAAATTACATTTCTGACTCTGTTCTTAAATAACAGGAGATTTGGTGTTATGATTTTTTTTCTTCAAGGCTGCCAGGCAAGCAGGTTTCACTGAATTTATACATAGTGACATCATTATTCTCAGGAGAAGATGTTTGACCTAACCAAAGTAATGGATGTTATACAACTGTTTGAACTTTAAGGTAATTAAACCCCATTAGGCAGTAGGTAGATACTAAAGTTTTGAAATGCTTGGCAGTAATTTTTCACATTGCTAGAGACTCAAGATATAGATTCGCTGGAAGTTTTACAGCGTCATTATCCAATACACTGTTAAAAGTGCATATCAGCAGTCTCAGTTTCTAGTGTAATCCTCATCTGTAGCCATAGAAAAGATGCCAGTGGGTATACAGATCCAGCCTCTATGAACTTTCATTAAATAATCATTGGACAAAATAAAAAAAACTAATATAGAGGCACAGATGAAAGCATCACCTCATCTGTCCAAGAATTGTCCTAGCTATCAGATCAAAAAGGTAATAGCTAATCTTCATTACTTTTATCTTAAACAATTAGTCCTTAGTTCTGTTACACAGTAAAGAACAAATGCACAAGAATATGTCTACAAAAAAAAACCCCAAAAACAACAAACGTGTCAAAATGCCTAGTGAACATGTTTGACAGAAAGAGGTATATAGAATGAAATAGATGTTTTGTTATGAGTTTTAGGTTAGTTTTGTTTTGTTTTGTTTTTGTTTTGAGGGGAGAGTGCAGGAGGTGTGTGTTTTTTTGACAGAATGACATAAAAAGCAAAACAATTACGTGGTATTGATTCCAGCTAAAAGTATCTAATCATTTTCAAGATTAAGATGTACAAATTCTGTGTAATGTTGTTGGTATATGCATTTCTGGTTTTGGAGTGTCTTCCTGATCAAATCAGAAATATTTGTATTCATGGTACTGATTACTGAGAGTCTCTTTCTTGCATATTCAACCATTTCATAGAATCATAGAACAGTTTGCGTTGGAAGGGACCTTAAAGATCATCTAGTTCCAACCCTCCCTGCCATGTCAAGGAAACCTTCCACTAGACCAGGTTGCTCCTGCTCCATCAAACCTGATCTTCAACCCTTCCAGGGATGGGGCATCCACAAGTTGTCTGGGCAACCTGTTCCTGTGCCCCACCACCCTCACAGTAAAAAATTTCTTCCTCATGTCCAATTTATATCTCCCATCTTTCTGTTAAAAGTCATTATCCCTTACCCTGTCATTACGCACCCTGGTTGTAGGGATGTTCTCTCATGG